>CAKAOI010039395.1:0-42458 GCA_916701655.1 Sebastiscus albofasciatus
TACATATATATTACGGTTTAATTTCTACATTTACAGTGAAGGAGCATGAGATCAACAGGATTGGGCCAAGGATGCTCTCCTTTTCTCTGAGGCATATAACCATCCCTTTGGAGAGAGGGGGGGTTGGGTATCTCAGTTTTCTCACGACCTGATGCCGGCTGCAGCATCGTGAAAGGACAGGGCCGTGCTGGGAGGAGGATTTCTTTTTTTTCTTCTTATGGATGTGCATGGATGGGGTGTATTATTGGTTGCATGGCCTTTAAATGTTGTAGAAGAATTACTGTCCGGTTCCGGCCAATCACAGGCCGAGGTGTGGCTCTCTGGGGGCGTGGTCACGGGCTGGAAAAAGGGGGCGGTGCTTAGAAGCGGAAGTGTGTGTCGGCTGATCTCTCCGGCTGTCATTCGGCCACGGTCGGTTTTACAGGAGAGAGAGAGAGAGAGAGATAGAGAGAGAGAGAGAGCGAGAGAGAGAGAGAAAGAGAGAGAGAGAGAGAGAGGGCAGCCTTAAAGAAGCACACAGGGAATAGCGGCTGGCTCTGTAGGAAGACAGAAAAGACAGGAAAATATACAGAAAACAATGAAACCGATCGAGTAAAGGCTTGTGAAAGAACCGCGGCCCGGATCTATCTCACTCGTTGCCAGGAGATTAAACAGTCCAGATTAGAGGCAGCAGGATAGAGAGAGAGAGGAGCTGTGTCATTGAGCAGGCAGGACACGTCAGGAGAAGGGAGAGAAGAAAAAAAAAAAAGCTGACCGACTGCACTGTAGTCAGCTATCAAAACCACATCTGAAAAAAGCTTTGCTCAGTATTTTCAAGGACACCACTCAAGGAGAAAGGATCTCGACAAAAGACATCGCCAAAGGTCGAAGGTGGTGATCAGGAAGGTGAATTTATTCTATGCCCTTTATTCTGCCTTGTCCAGCTAGCTAGCATTTTGATGCTAACGGTTGCTAGCTAGCTAGCTAACGTTAGCAACGGATTGGAAATGTTAGCTTGGCAAAGCTAATATGTCTAGTTTATTGTTACCTGACGTGTTAAACATGTCATAACAGACATTAATGTGTAATTCACTATTTATAATATGACTTATATGTGATATATTTCGAGGTTGGACTACCACAGGCTGGTGACAGCTGTCAAACAAGGTCGAGTGTTTTTTTTCCTCTGAACATTAACACGGTTTATTGTTAATAATATGTACAATCATGAATGTTTTGCTGATGTCAAATGTTTGTGATGTCGTTGAGGTTACACTGCGGGTGATTCACTATCTGTCAGCTGGTTTGCAGTGAGAAAATAGGTCTCCAAATGGAGATTTTGTGTCGACACACAGCAGCAGTGTGTTTTCCAGCTATATATTGGTGGCTGCCAGCAGCTCAGCTGAAGATTTAACAAGCTGGCAACGTCACGGGGTTATAATTAGCTAAAGATGTAATGTTAAACTGGTTGGGCTTTTTTTTTTTTTTTTTAACTGCTCCACAGTCATAATAAGGGTCAGATTGTTCAGTGTCAAGAATGAGCTCATTCATGACAGTGTGATGTGTGATTATCATATGTCCAGGAATCTCTGAGGGAGTAAAACAGAGATCTTTTATGTCACTAGAAAATGTCCATCACCTTTTTTAAATCCCTTGATCTATAGTGGAATGAGAAGGGGCACGACTGCTAACTCAGGGCATGCCATCCTGTGTGCTCTTCTCTCTTCAATAGGACCAAACGATCACGGGATAGCATTTGTGTGTGGGGGGAGAAAACAAATGGGGGATTACGGGTTCGGAGTCCTAGTTCAAAACAACACTGGCAACAAGTCTGCATTCCCGGTCCGAATCCACCCGCATCTGCAGCCCCCACACCACCACCAAAATGTGTCGCAGAGCCCTGCTGCTTTCATAAACAGCACCACAGCCGCAGGGAATGGCACCACGGGAGGCTCTCCCTGGCTCTTCCCTGCCTCTGCCACCCACAGCAGCGTGCAAGACGAAATCCTGGGGGGCCCAGAGAAGCCCAAAGCGCAGCAGCAACAGGAAATGCAAGAAACGCAAGAAAAGCAGCAGCAGCAGTTGTCCCCTGGGAGTCACCAGGAGGGTGGGAGTGGTGGCGGTGGGATCATTTCAGAACTGGAAAAAGCCCGGTCAGATGAAACCAAGACAGACAACGGCACGTCCGACGGAAGTAACGGAAAGGAGAAGCAGTTACGTCTGGAGTCTCCTGTCCTGACGGGCTTCGATTACCAGGAGACGTCTGGTCTTGGGGGAACTGGCCCGGTCCAGTCCAGTACAACCTCGTCATCACTTACGGGCTTCAACAACTGGTCAGCTGCCATCCCGCCGGCGCCATCAACCATCATCAATGAGGACGTCAGCTTCTTCAACCCGGCTTCTGCCAACAACGGGCCCCTGCTGTTCCAGAACTTCTCACACCATGTCAGTCCAGGGTTTGGCGGAAACTTCTCCCCACAGATCGGACCAGCGGCGGCCTTGTCCCAGCACCACCCGGCTCCCCCACCACACCCCCACTTCCAACACCCCCACAACCAACACCAGCAGCATCGGCGCTCCCCGGCCTCACCACACCCTCCACCGCCCTTTCCGCACAGGAATCCGGCTTTCAGCCAGTTGCCGCATTTGTCCAACAGCCTGAACAAGCCCCCGTCCCCTTGGGGTCCAGCCAGCTACCAGAGCCCCTCTCCCTCTCCCGGCTCCTCCACCTCCTGGAGTCCCGGAGGAGGATATGGTAGTGGCGGCGGCGGCTGGGGAGGGTCTCAGGGCAGAGATTATCGCCGAGGGCTGAACGGCGGGATGACCCCCATCAACTCTATCTCTCCACTGAAGAAGACCTTCCCTAACAACCATGTGGCATCCCAGAAGTACCCTCGAAACAGTCCCGCAGGCTTCAACCCCAAGTCCTGGATGGATGATGGAGTCGGCCGCAGTGATAACATCTTCCCCTTTCAGGTCAGTTTCCTTGTGATGGTCTCATTGTATGATTTAGCAATAAGTCTGTTATTACGTATCTAAGCACGTGTGTGCACTGTGTGTTTGTTCTTGCTTTTGTGTGTGCACTGCCTGAATGATTAAACATCAGTGTGTCACTTAGGTTAGCTGAAGATTTTATTACAGCATGTCGTATACGCAGCAGCTATTTTTAGACGTGGGGGGTGGGTATAGATTTACATGATGCATTTGTTACCGTGTTAGCTTAGAAATCAGTCGTTGGGCTCTGTACGTCCACAGCTGTATGTCCCTGATGATGACTAATGTGGCTCTGTCACTGCAGTGGTGTGTGCCACGTATACGAGCTGGGGGGTTGGAGTGAGAAGTGGGGAGGTGGGGGAGAGAAAAAGATGGGGAGAGGGAGTCGGAAATGGGTAAAGTGAGAGAGGGTGCGAGGCGAATGATCATGGGAATGGATGACCAAAGACGAAAGAGACTGAGATGTAAAGAAAAATCGAGATACACCAGTGAACAGGAAGACATCATCATGGGATTTTATTCCATCTAGAAGCAAAAAAAAAAACACCGCACCACTGTGGATTTATGGCCCGAGCGTAATGCCCAATGATTTTTCAGGATTATCGCTTTATTAATCACCCAGGTTGTGGCTGCCATAGCCTAGCAACTCGTTTTCAAAATGCCAGCCTATTCATAGTGTAGCGTTGATAGCCGCCCGGGTCCACTCATAATGAAGATGGCTTGAATAATTGTATAATCACATGGAGAAAACAGCTGATAGGATTGATGGAAAGAGGTAAAGGGAGCATGGAGATAAATTCATTTTATTGATCTAGCTCATGATTGATTGTGTCGGTTGTTACAAGGAGGCGGGGGTGAAGGGAGGAAGGTTGCCACAGCCCCAGCTAGGCCCTTACGACCTGATGAAAGGCTTCTTTAAGTGCTTTACATATCCTTTGCCTTTTTACCTTTGGACGGGGCTCCTTTTGCTCTGTCAAATTAACTTGTGGTCAGGCATAGGTACTCGATTGCCATCGGTTCCCAATGTCCTCTTGGATGGAGAAGACAGTATTAAATGGCCTGAATGATTGTTTGCCTGTGTTGTTTCAGCTGTCTGTCAATAGCCTAACAGCATTACTAATTGGCGTTAGAGACCACCAGTGAGGGGCTACTTCCATTTCCTGGCCATGCCCATCCATTGGGCAAGTTAACGTCATAATAGGACATTTTCTTCAGTAATGAACTAAAATCCTCTAAACGAGCAAATTAGCTGAATTTATAATTTAGAAAGGGATGCTTGTTGTGACCTTTACAGGCGTTTCCTTATCTCTACTCGCAATTAATGACTCACAGTGCACCACAGGGTCAAACAGTAAGGATGTTGCACTGACATGTCCAGACATGTATTTTTGCTGAATAAGTAGCAAAGCTTACCTCCGAGCAGCAATTTACCATAAGCTAACAGCCTAATTGCTGTAGGTAGTCATGGGTCAGGTTCATATCTGGCCTGTTTCAAATTATTAGGGCCTAATCCTTGTTAATATTACGGAGTCATATTATGGTAAAATTGACTCTTACAAATGAAATTTCACGACGTACTTAGCAACAGTAAATGGTGGAAGATGCTACATAAGAAGGGAATAGATGCAACTAGCATCTCACTCTGTTAGCAAACTCTCTTTCTATCAGAATTGTGTTTCTGCGTCCATTTTGAGAAGCGGAGAGTCCCTCCTGTTGCGTCCCCATGTCGGATTTAAGCTAAAGCTTGCATTACTTTAGCTGCAGTATGTTGCTCTTCGTTGTGGTTGAATCAGCTCAGCCAAAGTAGCATTGTCCTTCTGCCCTCTTGATACTGCAAGGGCAGATGGAGGATGGGCACAGAATGGCCTTACCGTGTGTGTCTGTGAGACCGATTATATAAGTAGAACCAATTTACAAAGGACAAGGAATTGATAATATAGGTCTAGATTAGATATATATGTTAAGAAATGATGATTTGACACCTTTAAACTATTGGACTTGTAATTGATAGGTCTGAGTTGATATACAATGGACAAGTTCCCCGTCTCACAGCAGAGATATTCGCTGTGACAACAAGTATTGTCTCTCTGTGTGACGTGCTCGTAAAAGAATATTGTAAGTATATCAAATTATGAACCACATATCGTGTGTTTTTCTGAACTAAACTGATGGTACTGTTCCACCACCCCTGTAGTTGAATTGGAAAATGTGTCATTTTGGTGTGAGCGTATAGATCAAGTTGCAGCGTTGAAGCTGTCACTATAGAAACCACTGTTGCATTATTACACAAGCAGCCAACTGTCAAGTTTATTCATCGGTGTTTTTAAGATCTGCATACCATTTCATTTTCATTCATTCCCATTTTATTGCATTTTACTGATTGCAGTAACCAAAACCGTTAGATCGATAGCTTTGTTTTGCTTTTTAAAATACGGTACTGGTTTTGTCAAGGCTTGTCGAGGACACGCACTGTTCAGATGACTGATGACACATGTTGTCTTACACAAGACACCCCCTCCCCCCGGGTATGGTAATTGAAATACAGTAGCTCCTGTAACTCTGAACTAAACAGACCCCGTGAGGAACTGTTGTCACACTGTTCCACTATAAGCCCTCTCCAACTGTCTCCATTTTAGCACCGACACAACGCATTCCCATTTTTTTCCTGCTTGTGTACAGTCAAATGTAGTTCATCACAATATCAGTTTCTTTGTACACTTTTGGATTAGATCTTTTTGTAACACACCGTTCTACAGAGACAATGCAGATGGCTTACTCCCATAAAGTAGCACTTCTGTAACATTTGCCATTAGAAGCTTATTCAGTAGATAGGAACGCACATTGAAACAGCAATATGTCACCGGTGAGGTATGTTACAACAGCTAGCTGCTAAAGCGAAGATCCCTCTCTCCCCCTCTGCCCACATTCACAGAGTTTTGCATTATCTTGTAATTGCCTCAGGCCATGACATTCATTTGTGTGTATATGAGCAAATGTGTAGATGCAATTTGAGAGCAAAGCCATATGCCATTTGATGGATATTTTATCCTAAGTGGTGTGCAACGCCATGGCACACAGGGAGAAAATGTTCCAGTACCGTGGCTGTTGCTGCAGCAGGCAGGGGCACTGCTGTATTAGAGCAGCTTTAATATTTGGGATGGGCTCCAGGCCAGGCACACTAACTGCTAATACACTGGTCAGCTAGTAACTAGCCTCTGGCCAGAAATGTGTATGTTTTTTAAATGCCAGGAAATCCTTCCTTGCTTTTCTTTTTTTTCTCCATTGCTTTTATTCCTTTCCATCCATCAATCAGCTATACCTGCTTATCGTTGAGGGTTAGTGGGTGGACTGGAGCCAATCCCAGCTGACATTGGGCGAGAGGCGGGGTACACCACGGACATGTCGCCAGTCAGTCAAATCACAGGGCTGATGCATAGAGACCGTTCACGCTCACATTCACACCAGTGGGCAATTTCTTGGGCGGTCAATCGATTAAAACATGACGTATCACGATTAATCACAAATGAATCACATTTTTTATCCGTTCAAAATGTACCTTAAAGGGAGATTTGTCAAGTATTTGATACTTTTATCAACATGGGAGTTGGCAAATATGCTTGCCTTATGCAAATGTATGTATATATTTATTACTGGAAATCAATTAACAACACAAAACAATGACATATATTGTCCAGAAACCCTCACAGGTACTGCATTTAGCATAAAAAAATATGCCCAACAGGCAACAGCAGCTGTCAGTGTGCTGACTTGACTATGACTTGCCCCAAAACTGCATGTGATTATCATAAAGTGGGCATGTCTGTAAAGGGGAGACTCGTGGGTACCCATAGAACCCATTTTCATTCACATACCTTGAGGTCAGAGGTCAAGGGGCCCCTTTGAAAATGGCCATGACAGTTTTTCCTCGCCACAATGTAGCACAAGTTTCGAGTGATATTTAACCTCTTTCGCGACAAACTAGCATGACATGGTAGATACCAATGGATTCCTTAGGTTTAGTCTAGTTTTGTACGATGCCAATATTGTCACTCTAGCTTCAAAACTAAGCCTGCTACAACCTTGGGAATACTGATTGCGTTAAAACAAATTTGCTTTAATATCGTGTTAACTTTGAGAGCCCTAGCAATTTTAAAGCCGCTAATTCACCTAAACTCTTTGGATTGTTGGAGGAAACCGGAGCACCAGGATATAATCCATGCAAACTCTCCTCTCTTTCCTTGCTCCCTAATTCCTCGACCTGTGAAATTCAAGGTCAGAGGCCTGCTGCCCTGTCAGGTGTACTGGGCTCATTCAGATTGGTAAATTTGGCCTGTGACCAGATCAAGACCTGCAGGGCCTTGAAAGCGAGTAAGCCAGGACAGGATATTGTCTCAGTAAGCTACCTGGGTAACTGTTGGTTACGGCTCCCTCCTCACTGTTTGTGTAGCTTAGATACACTGCAGCCTTACACAGTGCTGTTATATGAAGGTACATTATTAAACTACCTCTTCAGGCCTGCAGTGGAAAACAATTGTTGAGCACCTGTTGTTTTGACCTGAGCTTCCTGCATCCTTTTTAACCTCTGGTTATTTAAAAGGCCATCTAATCGACATGACCGCAAGTATCAGAAGTCATACAGTGGTCGTCAGTGCCTGTGTTTGACATGACACTTCCATGATGAAGACAGGATCATGTTGAGGCCGACGGGTTTACTTTGAAGCAGGGTAGACTTCCTCCCCTTATTCATGTGTGCATGCTAATTCTCTTGCGTGCATGTCTACAAACAAAAACTCCGAGCCCTCAAGCTGTAGAGGTTTCAGCCATTACCTTTGGTCCTTGTGACACTGGTGTTAAATGAGAGAAATGTTTTTTAGACTAATGAGCGGCCTGAGCCGTGCTGGCAAGCGCATAACTCTGCTGCTCGTACAGCCTCATTGTGCCCTTCTCACACCCTTGACAGACACTCTGAAACAGGAAGAAAGAGAGCTTGTGTGTATGTGTGTATATATGTGTGTGTGTGTGTGTGTGTGAGTGATTGTGTGCGTGTGTGAGCACATGCCCATGAGTGCATGAGCCCTAATTAGTCCCTGGCCTATGTCTTCTGCACATGTGTCTTAACAAAGGAAGAGGACAAAGCAGAGTCTACGCGGAAGTGTCATATTGTATTTAGCCTAGCCCTAGCTCATTGCATACAAAGGCGTCAGTTCAGTCTAATTCCCGAGCAGTGCAAATACTGCTGGAACCCCTGCCTCTGTCACCCTGTTGCACCTTAAATGCACACACACACACACACACACACACACACACACACACACACACACACACACACACACACACACACACCATTCAGCTAACACTGGGTAATAGGTTGTTTTTGACAGTTGGGGGTATTTAATGTCACAGCAGGCCTTTGAAATACTTTGACCAGGAAGAAACATAATCGCAACCATCAAAAGCTCAACCTGCTTCCCTTTCCTGCCCTCCTTTCTTCTCTTTTTTACTTCGCCTTACCTCACGACTCGCTCTCCCTCTCTCCATCATCCCCTTTCTTTCATCTGCCATTTTCCCCTTCCCTTCTTTGCTTTGGGCTTCCTCTCTCTCTCTGTTTCTCTCTCTTTCTCTCTGTTGTCTTGGGGGTTTGTGATTGGATGCACAAAAAATAAGGGGAAAAAACATCAGCCTTTCCACAAATGAATGTGAGGGGGATGTCGAAATATTTTCACACATCCGAAAAACCGAAAAAATCCTACTGCACCATAGGGCTGGGCAATATATCAAAAATGATATCAATATTGTGATATGAGACGAGATAACGTTCTACATTTTAAAAATTGTAAAATGGCATAAGTGTGTCTTTTCCTGGTTTTAAAGGCTGCATTACAGTAAAGGGATGTCATTTTCTTAACTTACCAGACTGTTCTAGCTGTTCTATTATTTACCTTTACCCACTAAGTCATTATATCCACATTACTGATGATTATTTATATATCGATTATTGAGGTATTTCATCAAAAATGTCATGATTTTTTTGATTTTCTCCATATTGCCCAGCCCTACTGCACCCATTTCTTCTTGTCCTTTACTTGTTCCACTCTTCCTTCCTCTCTCAACTTCCATTTTTCATTAACAGGCAGGTGACATGGAAGATTAATGTTGTAGTTAATCACCCACAGCATGATGTATTTAATCATTCTTTACGTCCAGATTTGTCATTAAAACCTGTCAAGAGTTGAGAGGCTGCGTCGCTTTGCAAGCAATCTGATACACTTTGTTATTTCAACCCCTTTTTTTTCACTTTACAGTTAAACAAATGCAGCTTTAAATTGTTTCATTTTGTGAGTTTTTATGTGGGGGTTTGTATAGATTATCGTTGATGTGTGACAGCTATTTGGTGACTAGGTGCATGTGAAGTGAGCAACAAGCTGGGACACTGTTATGGATACATCTAGGTACAAATTGTAAAGCGTTTGTCCATCCATTTACCATGTAATCTGACTAAATTATTTTCTTGATTAATCATTTAGTCTATAAAGCATCAGAAAAAAGGAAAAATGGCCACCACAATTTCCTAAAGCCCAAGTTCACGTCGTCAAATTGTCTACTTTTGTCGAACCAGCAGCTGAAAACCCAAAGACATTCAGTTTAAAATAATGCGAGGACAAAGAAATTCAGTAAATCCTCACATTTGGGAAGCTAGAACAATCAAATGTTTGGCATTTTTTGCTTGAAAAAACCCTAAAATGATAAAAAAAAAATGTATCAAAACGGTTGCTGATGAGCTGTTTGTATGAGAACACATAGTGTAGGTCTTACTCCATACAGGAAGAAACTAATTCACGCAGACTAAATGTATGTACTTAATGTTGACTAGAATGTCTGATCAGATATCGGGCAGGTACTGACTCAAACAGCTGGATCGGGTATCGTTGACAAGGGAGCCGATCTATTAAATTCAATTCTATGTTTATATATGTTAGACATTATATACCAGAGTTTTAATTCCTGTTTAAGTTTTGACCAATTTATTGCTGCATTAAAAAGGCTTACACCTGAATTGTAATTTCTGTTAATTTTAATACAATTTATTATTTTAGTAATAAATATCAATTCACAAAATTTGTATCTATGTATTTATTTGTGATGATTTGTTAAACAAAATTAGGAAAGCAATGTTTAAGTCAAGCCTAATGCCTTACGAAAAACCAAAGCCCAGATATTAGTATCCGTATCAGAACTAAAAAAGTGCATCCCTGCTATAAAACACGGATAAATGAACCTACAGGTCATGGTAATTGAATCTAATAATAAGCCCAGTTCAGAGCTCATGCCTCCCACAATGCCAACACAGGATTTCTTTTTATGTGTGCACATTCTCTGATCCACTGAGCGCACAGCACACTGCCTCCTTTCAAAGTGATCATTTCAAATTTGATGACGCATTCACTACTTGTTTAATCCCGGTACTTTTAGATCAGTTCAGTACGCATTTGTTGATCCAGGGTCAAACATTCAAAAATGGCGACAGGGCTCGGTAGAAGCACTTTGCCACGCTGTATAATGCAAATCGATCCATCATGCAGGTTTTTATTGACAGTCACTGTAAAAAAAGGGCTGTGTGTCGTCGTTTTGATCCATTTAGCTTATTTTTTTTTTGCTTACCCACGTATACTGGGCTGTATTTCACTCTTGCCCGCAAATAATACAGTATGTACTGCTGCAATGTCCTCTATGTTTATACCCATGGCCTTGGGTTAGTATGGGCAAGCTTTCATAGATACATACGAGGTGGACTGCACTGTAAATGATGTGTGTCTTGCTTGCAGCTAATCTGTTTGTGTGAGTGACCATGACTCTGTGTGTGTGTGTGTGTGTGTGTGTGTGTGTGTGTGTGTGTGTGTGTGTGTGTGTGTGTGTGTGTGTGTGTGTGTATTTGTGCACGCCCTGCAATCTGTCAGGGATGAGTACTTTGCTGGTCAGCTGGCCAGTTGTTGAGAGAGAGAGAGAGAGAGAGAGAGAGAGAGAGAAGGATGCACGAATGTGATGATTAATCACCCTCTGCACCTCTCCAGGCTAATGCTTAGCAACTGCAGAGCACCAGCCAGGCCTCATGTCCGCCATACTGAGTCCATATCAGCCACAAAATGAATTCCTATTCTCCTGAAACATTATAATTGGATTATCTTGCTGTACTACGTCAGCCAAAATATATCTGTAGTAAGGCTGTCAATCGATTGAAATATTTAATCGCATGATTGCCCATGATTAATCGCAAATTAATCGCACATTTTTCATCTGTTCAAAATGTACCTTAAAGGGAGATTTGTCAAGTATTTAATTACTCTTATCAACATGGGAGTGGACAAATATGCTTGCTTTATGCAAATGTGTGTATATGTTTATTATTGGGAATCAATTAATACCACATATATAATACAGACAAATATTGTCCAGAAACCCTCACAGGTACTGCATTTAGCTTAAAAAATATACTCCAATGATAACATGTCAAACTCAAGCCCAACAGGCAACAACTTGACTATGACTTGCCCCAAAACTGCATGTGATTATCATAAAGTGGGCATGTCTGATGGTACTATAAAGAATAATGACACCCAATGAAAACACTCAATATTTGAAGCTGTTAAAACAGAAAAGCAGCCAAAGCTTCTGCTTACCAGAAATGTGGCAGATACCAGAAATATTGCACTCTGCTGCTATATCTATCTGTGTTTGTCTTGGGTAATCTGTTGATGTGCGTGCCTCCGATATACTCACTAGTTGTGTTGTGTGTACTTCCCATAGTAACCAGTCCTTCACTTGTTTCTGCTTCCCTTGTCTTTGAATGTTTGGTTTATTTGACCTAAAGCAATAGCCTAAGTCCACATAAGATACCGAGGCGGATATGAGAAAATAGTCAACCTAGTCTGGCCTATATCCCTGTGTTGATATTTGTTTTGAGGGAGAGAGTGTGCACTGGGTGTGTTCTTCTACAATGTCATCTCTGTGTTAGTATGTTTCTGCAGTCAGTGTGGGAAATCTACACCAGCCAAAATGCTGGTAAAAATTTTGGCTACAGCTGGAGATTTTGGGCTGTGCGTGTGCCAGACATGCAACCACGCTCTTTGGCTGATCAGATAGTAAAAGTAGCTATTGGGTTAGATTTTGGGAGCCAGTGCAGACACCAGACAGTAGATGAAAAAGGGAGCTGCCTGCCTGCATGCCCCAACCCTTGGTCATATGTTTCACTGACGCAGGCCTGTTTTTCTGAACCCTTTAGCATTTGACCCCTGTGGAGTTCATGGCGTAACAAAGTATGCTGTAAGCTTTTCTTCCCAAGGTGGTTTTTGCTTTCAGATCGTTCTCTCCACAGACATTGGCCTAAATGTTTGTAGCAAGGGTGTGACCCGGTTGCTGGATAAATGAGTACTTATAATAGGGAGGTTATGCGTAGATGCGTTTTGTTGGTAAGACAAAACAGTGAATAGAAAGAGTGAATGATTGTGCAGATAGGTTACTCACAGGTTGACAGACACGTTGGGTAATTGTTGTTGTGCAAGGGCCCCGTCCATTATCAGTCAGGCCGAGGGCAGAGCCGATCACGCAGCGTTGATGTTTTTCAGACTTTTTCAGAAGAGGTGAATTTGACATAAAGCTCCACATTCAAATGATGTATTATTTTGTCAGAATTGTAGATTTTCTTTTGACTTCTCATTACTCACTTTAATTAACAGGCTTTCACAAAATGTCAGGCTTTACTCGTATTGTTTCATGTTAATGTGTTATTTTTAATTGCCACTTTTCACATTCTGCTAGCTTGAGACAGATGTGCTTTCAAGAAGGGTCGGCTGTAAAATAGACCTCAATGTAAACTGTTGCTACACCTGCTTATAGAGATGTTCCGATACCATTTTTTTTCCTTTCCGATACTGATTCCGATACTGAGTACTGATCCGATACAGCAACATAAAAAATTATAAATAGCTATTATTACAATTAGCAATTTAACAGCTGTTTTCTACTGACCATGTAGGGATGTGATATGATTGCTACCTTTTGTTATATGTCCTGGCTCAGGTTAAACCCTTTGTAAAACATGAACAAATACATACAGGGAATGAATGCAAAAGAACTTCCTTTTATTATTCAGCTTGTCAGTTACAAAGAACATCAATAAATGAAGCTAGGAATAAATAACAACTCCACATTCTCTTAGCTGTCTCCTCAGTGGACGGCCTGTGTGTTCATTTGTCCTGCGGGGTGCAATATTCACACGCCCTACTACGGTGCTGCCACCCCTCAAAACCGAAGCCTTATATACTGTACATATTGCCGTTTTACTTGTTGGATTTTCCGCTGTGTAATACATTTTCCTCACTCTGACTGCCGTTACAGTTACACTCTCTGCTAGCACCGCACTGTTTTTGTTTCCTACAGTCACGTGACAAACTAAAATTGATTTCCGGTTAAATACGTTTTTTTTTTTCCTGGTTTAATAAATGATGGTATCGGATCGGCGCATAGACTGGCGTACTCGTGGATACAGAATTTTGGGCTTTATCGGACGCATTTCCAGTACTGGTATCGTTATCAGAACAACTAAACCTGCTTAATATTATCTCTAACACCTTACTGTTCACTAGTTTTGTAAGTGAGAGTCATATCAACATCTAAAAACTCACAGTTCCTTGATCGGTCGGTCTGTCAGCATCTCGTCAGCCTCGATCAACTGTAAGCGGATGTTTTCCAGACTTAAATCTCGTAGCAAAAAACTGAGCTCGAGAGATGCATTCTGGCATTGCTACTTTACAAGCATGCATCTTTATAGTCCATCAGGCTCTCCTTCTCCCTGTCCCTGGGTTAAATACTTTTACTCAGGTGTTACATTGCTCACGTGTGTGTTTTACAAACACTGTACTGCATACACATCACTGTGTTTACATCAACTGCTAAAGCCTGGCTTACAGTATTGTTTTGACAGCATCTATGGTTTCTACGGCTGATGTTATATAAGTTTCTTTTTTTTTTTTAACATAACCAAGTGGTTGATACAATGGATGTGATGCAGAAAGGAAAAAAAAAGTTTATTTCAGTCGTGACCAGACAAGAAAAAGAAAAAAATAATCATGACTAAACACTTCAGTCACGATGTTCAGCTTATTGAACAACTTGTAGCCAGAGGAGTCACTGGCTCTGTGTAGTGTGAGAGCTCTGACGCATAAATGAGGAATAGAAAAACTTTTTTTAAGGTATTTCTGCTTTTAAGGTGGCATTGGAGAATAACTGGAAAACAAATGGGGAAGAGACGAAGGGAAGGAATGAGACAATCGGTCGCGTGATGTTGTGGTGGGGGACATTCGGCACCAACTGTAAATGTAAACAAGGAGGATGTGAATTTTATACTGTGGTTTTTCAGCAGCAGCGTCTGCTTGAATCGTGGTTGTTTTGGATAGAAGGAAGCCAAAAGAGTTCATCAGAGTTTGTTAACAAGTTGTTGTCAAAGGCTGCATATCTTGTTTGGCTGAGGTGGAGTCAAAACAGAAGCCTTATCAGCACGGCACTTGGAGTATATGTGTGTTTAGGGGCACATGTTTTCAACGTGTGTGCTTATTTTGCGTGTACACATTGTGCGGTGTGTGTGTGTGTTTTGTGTTTGGTGCATACAAACATTTCCAGTATGGTCGGTATGCCAAGGATGCCCTTGTTTGTAGGTGACAAAGCTTTCGCTCAAGAATTGGCTCGGCTCCTGCTTCTTCGTTCTACTGCTTGTTGTTTTACTGTTGACTTCCATTATGCTGCCTCATTGAATGAGTGAATTTATAGCTCAGTTAGTTAGTCAGTTAAATTTGCAGTTAAACACACAGTAACCACACAAAGAGGGGCATTGTGGTTAGGCTTTAAAAAAAATACAATATAATCTCATCATAAACAATAAGACAAACGCAAATTAAATGCTGACATTTAATCAACAAAGGAGTGTCTCATAATAATCCTTGTGTCACTCAATTGGTTCGCACACCTGCGCCATACAGATGTCTCTGAGCTCCTGTTTGGTGGCTAGAAAACCCCAAAATAGGAGGCCTAGAATATTCAAGCAGAAGAAAAAAACAACTTATCCAACTTCTTTTTATCCCAGTTTTTACATCAGTTTGCAGAATATATTAGTGAGTCACTTGAGATTCCGCTTATGTGAAACTAGGACTCACTCCTAATTTGTTTTGTTTGTCACTCTCGCTATTTAGGCCAATACTCTCCAAAAGTGGCAGAATGTTAAATTAAGAGTCCGTCATGCATTTGAATCCTCATAAAATCTTGGTATTGGATTTAGTGAAAGCAAGTGGAGAAAGAAGTATGAATTGAAATTAAGCAAGACATCATGTCTTATGTATTTTCAGAAATAAGCAGGGTTAAAGCAAGAATGAAGGGAAAACCCTTCACAGATAACTGGGAAAGCGTCTGGCTGCTCCCTTTTTTTTAACTTAATTTTTTAAAAATGAATAGCTTACCTTTTGTCCCGAGCGTTTGGGGCTATTTTCAAAGTGTGAAGCACAGCAGTCAGATTTACAACACAGTATATTTTCTGGTGTAAATGAAGATGAATGCCGTCTCCTTGTCTTGTGTGTGTGCTCTTTGTCCAGTTTGGGTTAATTGAGGCAATATTACATTAAAAGATGAAGATAAATCTAATTGTTCCCGTTGCTCTGATAACCGATTACACCGGACATTTTACAAGAAAATATGACAGTCGATATATGCGCTCACACCGGCTGTGACCGCTCTGTCCTCCTCACGGCGATTACCTCATTGGGTTTGCGTTTGCTTTTCGCTTTGACACCAAATCTTCTGCCATCTCTCGTTCTGTCACCTCTCTCTCGTGACTACCGCGACATGCCTACTGTAAAAACTGCATGTCTTTTGTAGAAGGGGGAAAAATGAAACTAAATGGTGTTTCTCCTCTTTCTCTCCTCTCTTTAGGAACGCACCAGGTCATTTGACAGCTTCAACATGAACACGCTGGAGAGCTCCCTGATCGACATCATGAGGGCCGAGCAGGACACCCTGAAAGGTGAAGATGTCAATCAAGAACATAAAACGCTAAGCAGACAACTAGCAATACCACCATTTACATTTTACACTCCTGTGTACCGCAGAGACGTAGTGCATAGAAGCTAACATAACGGCATGCCGTAGATGAAACAAAATGAGGTTTGGATTTCATTAATTCTGATGATTCATATGTAGTTTTTGATGGGAAATGAACGACGTGAGTGTGTAACCCACAAGTGTATTTTCCCACTTTAGCTGTCCTTCTCTAGGTGTATTTTTAGCTCACATGTGAGTCATATTTCCATACATGGCTAGCGCACAATATTTACCCGTGGCATGTGTCAACTCACTTAAAATTTGTTTCACATTATAAATTGAAACTTCCAAAATACTGATTAAGTCTCCAAAAATCTTATCAAGCACCTTTAAATAGATTGCAGAGTATTATGGCAACATATACTATAATAGAAGAAAATGTAAATTGGCCCTACTCTTTCAAAAATTAACATTTGGGCTGTTAATCGATTTAAAATATTTAATCGGGACTAATTGCAAATTAATCGGACATATTTTATCCATTCAAAATGTACCAACATGGGAGTGGGCAAATATGCTTGCTTTATGCACATGTATGTCTATATTTATCATTGTAAATCCATTAACAACACAAAACAATGATAAATATTGTCCAGAAACTCTCACAGGTACTGCTCCAAACTGCATGTGATTATCATAGTGTGGGCATGTCTGTAAAGGGGAGACTCGTGGGTACCCAGAGAACCCATTTTCATTCACATATCTTGAGGTCAGAGGTCAAGGGACCCCTTTGAAAATGGCCATGACGGTTTTTTACTTGCCAAAATGCAACGTAAGTTTGTCAAGTTATTTAACCTCCTTCACGACAAGTTAGTATAACTTGGTTGGTACCAATGGATTCCTTAGGTTTTCTAGTTTCATATGATGTACAGTATCTTCGCACTAGCTTTACAACTGAGCCCGCTACAATCTAAAACTCTCAAATGAATGCGTTAGAAATTAATGGCGTTAAAAACAAATTTGTGTTAATGCGTTATTATCGCATTAACTTTGACAGCCCTAATTAACATCAAACATTTCTGATAAAGTGCATGTCATGATTGTATCTCATTGGCCAAGCATCCGGTAAGAGTGTTGCACTACAAGGTAGTGGTGATAACTGCTCACAAACACTTATTCACAGTTTAACACCAATCCTTAGCAGAGAAGTTTTACTTCCTCCTCAGATCAGATGTCTAGACATTGTGTCTTCTTTTAGTGTTATGATCAACAATGATATGAGAGGTCAACTCACACCTCTGTCTTCCTCTTCCTCTCCTTCCCACTCTGAATTAAAAAAAACAAAAAAGGTTTTCTCACTTTCAATGCAGCGAGTCTGACCTCTTTTTTCTCATGCCGTTTGAGAAGGAGACGCAGAGAGAACACAGGGCTGATGGAAGCTTAGGCTTTGTATTTAAGAGGGGATTTGTGAGATAGATGGAAGGACTCCCACTGATCTGAACTGAAGTTGTTGGCCATCATTAGTTTCTAATGATCACAGCTGCAGAGCCTCCCATTTTGAAGGATGATAGCAATTTTCTTAACACAATGTTGTGCAGTTGTTTCTGTCCAAATAGTCTGGCACATTTGTTATAGACACAAATGCATGTTACTGTTACCTGGAGTGTGAAGTTGTGGGTGTTTATCTATTAACGTCAAGTCAAATCACGATGAACATATTTTCCACATATTGCCAGTAAAAGTGTGAAAAGCAAACATTTGGCTTGTTATCTAACAGTGAAACTGATGTAGGCTAAACGTGTACCTTTGCACCTTTTAAAGAGATGGTCTGATTCATTTCTGGGTAAATTCCTGTATTGCTGGATATGGATTATATGGATTTTATGATTACTGTTGTGCATTTTTACACACGTGCTAACACTCAGTTGTCAGTTTATTTGGTACACCTAGCTAAAACTAATGCAGTGTAATAATTAGGGATGCACCGATATTTGACTGGGGATGCACTGATTTTTTCAGGCCCGATAGAGATACCTGGGCTTTGGGTATCGGCTGATACCGAGTACCGATCTGATACCAGTGTTTAATTAATAAGCTGTCTGCTTCACTCTGTGTGAAGTGACTGGGATCATTCTTTTATGTGTAATGCGACATCAGACTCGACTTAAACATTGCTCTCCTAACTTTGTAAAACAAAATGAAACAAATAAATTAGGGCAGTCAGTCGATTTAAAATATTTAATCGCGATTAATCGCATGATTGTCCACGATTTAATCGTGATTAATTGCAAATAAATCTCAAATTTTTATTTTTACACCAGCAACTTGGTAAAAAAAATACAATTCAAGAGTTAACCCTTTTAATGCAGCAACAAATTGGTCAAAACAGGAATTGAAATTCCAGTCTATAATGTATATAGTATATAAACATGCAATTTAATTGAATAGATCCACCCCATTGTCACCAATACCCGATACAGCTATTTGAGTCAGTATCGAGCTGATATCCAATATTGGTATTGTATCGTTGCATCCCTAATAATACAACAGTCCTGCAATAAATCCTACCTCAGTGATGGTTTAGTGTTTTGGAGGCTGTAGCTTGTGATGCTGTTGAACTGTATTAAGTCATACTGAGAGGTGTTAACTGGTCTGTACAGTAGACAACCCTCATTGATATAAATGGGGAAGACAAAATAGTAGAAATAGGTACACCAAACTAAAACTAGTTGGTTAATAAACTGGCAAGTGAGTGTATATTCTCTACATTACAAAGTAGGAGCTAACACTTGTAATTGGCTGAAAAAAAAGACTCTAACTGACTTGGATTATTGATTAATCGAGACTAGGCAACGTCTGTTATTGGCTGAATGGTGTTAGGCAACATTGGTCAATGGTAACCCAGAAATGGATTATTGAATAGAGCAGGGAGCCGGTGTTGTTTATTGTTTTAGAGGGTGGAACTGACAGTAATTATAGATAGTTAGCTAACAAGAAGTTCTGTGACCAATATTAGGTGTTGGTTCGAGAGGGAGTAGCTTGTAGGAATAGTTGCGCTAATGATCATTGTTTGAAAGGAAACACCTTAGATTTTTCAAGGCTTTAGTGGAGTTAAAAGGATTTAGACGTAGAGTTTAAGTTGTCAACCACATTTCTTAGTAGTTTATCACACCATCACGAGACCTAACCCTAGACAATGAATACTGCACAACTATCTTTTTTTTTTTTCCTTTACGTCATTGCAGCACAAAAATGTAAAATACTTGCCTGCGAATATTATATATCTAGGGCTTTTATTGTGAATGGTAAGAACGGAAGGAGAGGATCTGGTCTGTGCTGGTTGAAAGGTTGAAAGCAGAGACGGTGAAAGTAAAGTTTTCCATTCTGGTCCGGACTACGGAGCCTTTGTGTTCACTCAACCCGTTGCGCACGTGATTGGTTGATGCCTTTATTCGCCGTGCAAAAGCTTAGAAAATAGACCTTGTTCCAAAAAAACATTTTCTTTTTTCCCGCCTAATACTTGCCAGCAGTTCCAAAAAAATATATTGACGTGCGAATTAATTGAAAAAAAATGGCCGCCGGTGTGTAAAGGCCTTAATGGGCTGAGTACCAGAAATTGATTAACTTATGTTTCTATAAGAGTATAATGTCAAAATACCAGCAACAAGATGCTGTTTTCCTGTTAAATGTTATTGTGCAGAAAATGAAAATCAAACATAGTACATCTTGTCCCTGGTTTAATCTTATTGGATGTATATATCCCCTTATGTTCTACAAAGAAAGGCTCAGCCAAGTGAAGCCCACATCTACCAGTTTCACTACCAGAATAACAAGATGAGTGAAAACTCTGAGCTCCAGACACTTAACTATCACCTCGTATTTATTCCAGCCTCACACCCACTGGGCTCAGCCACATCCAGCTGTGATCTAATGTTCTGCTGTCAAACCTTAGTAAATCTTCCCTCAATATTAAGAGAGGAGGACTGGAAGGTTACCTCATTAGCCATGTCTTGGTGTCTTCGCTCGAGCCACGCTGGCACAGATTCCTGCGACTAGATTAGATCCGAGAGCTTGGCACCTGAAGACAAAACAAGTTTTTCTTCTAAAATTGAAAACCCCACAAGCTTCCGCTTCATTAGGAATCAAACCATGTCAGGGTTTTTGAAAATGATGAAGTATTGTTGACCCCAACTTCTTATAATAGTTGAATGCTTTGTCCATTTGTGTCACAACTCTGTTTCTTTGTTGGAAGAAAGAGAGACTTGTCTGGCAGAGTTTATTTGTGATGCAGCAAATGAATCTTCAGTGTTTCCAATTCATTCTACGCTTTGTCCAATATATCGTATCACAACACGTTTAGCTTTCCTCTCTTCTCATTTGACCTGATCTTTCTCCAGCCATCCTCTTCAGATTTGTCCTTATAAAGCGACTCATTCTTTACTGCTTTCACATGATGCATCATGCCATATCTAATCCCGTACTCCTTATCTCTTTTTTTGGTCTGTAGCCCTTGGCCTGCTTCAAAAATATTAATCTGTTTATTCCTTGTTTTCATAATTAGAGTCCAGGCTTGTTCACTGCTGTGCCAAGTGTAGCAGTGACTTAAGTGAGTCCTTTCCTTTTTCCCCCTCACGGCAAAATAAAAAGAAAAAAAACATAATTATTTTTTTCTGTGAGCGCCGACTCTTCTCCGGGCCAACTGTCCCTTGCTCCCTCTCTGCTCTCTGTCACATACATACAGGCATGCACACGCAAATACAGGCTAATAAATACAGACAGCATGCGTACATAAACACATTTAGATGCACATAAACTGGAGCGCAAATCTCTCATTCCAGCAGAAACATATTGAACAAAAGTGAGCGGCGATGAAGCACGGGAACAGGCGAGACAAAATGTCTACAGTAGAAGTGGCTTTGAATCGCTTCCAGCATTGTCCTGACTGACAGAAAGGATCCCTCTGTTCAACCACCACACACACACACACACACACACACACACACACACTCTCACCACTGTGTAGCGTGTGCTTGTGCATGCATGTGTTTAAACCGTTACTGCACTGTACATGTACGCAGCCAGCAGCTTGCAAATAAGGTTCACAGAGCGGGCACACAGAACCCTGCAGACACACAGGGATGTGGCGTGCTTACGTGCCAGCACACTTGCTCCTCGGAGACTATTAAAGGCTCTTAAAATCCAATATGGACTTTGATTTTGGGCGGTGCACCTATCAACACATATATTACTAAGCTAAATTACAGAGGGAGGTAAACTGTTGAATTCTGCCGTGCAGTCTAGAGGAATTGAGCTTGTCCGCGTAATCTGGTTTTGGTTGGCACCTCTAATTTGATTATGATTAAACTGAGCGTTTTATAGAACGAGCGTATTTTGATGTCCAGACTGTGATGAATGTGCTTGAATGTATGGAAATCTGTAGTACAGTAGCTCCCGAAGCCACGGGTGGTCCGTCCTGGTTTCTGTGGTCTAGTTCTGTTTTATGCACCACATCTACTGAGTTACTGTGGGGCTCAATAGGCGAGGTGTGGGGGAGGGGCCTGCAGATTTCCATGTGACCGAGGCATCGGAATGCACCAATCACAGGGCGGTCCGTACCCGTACAACAATGGTTGTACTATTTCAGCTCTTTCATCTCATTATCCCTCTGCAGCAAGCGGGCCTTGCATAACTTTGAAGCTTGTTTGGCATCATAACATGCATTTGCGTGGGTGCGGGTGTGTGTGTATGTGTGTATGTGTGTGTGTGTGTGTGTGTGTGTGCGTGCGAGACGGGCCTGGCAAATGGCTCAATGTAAAATGTATGATATGAGGCTCAGAGAAAAGAGAGAGCGAGGCACACATACGGAAATGGAGGTCGATGAGAGGGAGAGAGATGGTCGGTGTCCCACAGATGTAGTCTCTAATGAGACTGATATGAAAGCAACACTCAGTGTTCTCATATCTGTTGTAGCCGCACAGAGCTGCTCTTAATGAACCGTCTGAAACACCCAATGTCCAATATGTTCTCCTCTACAAATCAGCTTTTTCAATCCAAATCTTTGCCCTTTTCATTTGGAATACGTCCCACATTGTGTGCAGAATTGCTCAAATATTGCCCATCAGCGAAAGTAAATCTCCGCACATGCAGCAATAATCAAGAACGTTAACACGCTCACACTGCCAAATTACAACATGCTTAACTGATAGTGGGGCTATTTTTTCCTCAGCTTGTTTGTCTGGGATTTTTGTGGCTGCCATTTTGTGAGTTGTACTTTATCAAAGACGCGTTTCTGTTAAATCTCAAAATGGGATATTATCTGGAGTAGGACTGCAACTAACGATTATTTTCATTGTCGATTAATTTGTTGATTATTTTCTCGATTAATCGGTTAGTTTTTTGGTCTATAAAATGGGGAAAAATGTTGATCAGTGTTTCCCAGAGCCCAAGACGACGTCCTCAAATGTCTTGTTTTGTCCACAACTCAAAGATATCCAGTTTACTGTCATAGAGGAGTAAAGAAACCAGAAAATATTCACATTTAAGAAGCTAGAATTTGCCCTTTTCTTTCCTCAAACCAATTAATCGATTACCAGAATAGTTGGCGATTCATTTAATAGTTGACAATTAATCGATTAATTAACAGTCATCAAAATAGAAACTCTTGTATTTCCTACTGAAACAGACATTTTGGTTTAGAATAATGAATCATAGCATAAAACAATATTCAGCCTTACACTGACATGACGTCAAAACTTCTGGATTTCCTTTAATGATTTAAAAGTCCCTCCGTGTCTAACATTTAGTAATAAATAAGACCCATCATGTTAAATATTTCTGTTCTGTGTTTCTGTGCAGGTCGTCTGGGGTTCCCCCATCCAGGAGGAGACAACCCTCTGCCCCTCAATGGTATGTATGACATCCTACTCAGGTTTTCCATTTACAAATCAGGGATTAACATCATAAGTCACAAGGAGTTTGTGTGCAAAATGTAATACATAGTTATTTTGACGAATTCCATGGAAAATGATCAGATGTCCTTTAAAACATAATTGATGAAATGTCAAGCTGCCATTCTTTTTTTTTTATAAGAGGTTATCAACGTTTTAAATGATGTTGTCCTTCTGTCTAAATTAAAATTGCTCATTAATCTGAAAATATGCACCCACCTGGCAGGCTAAATATATAGTAAAAATTTCATTTTTAGTTCCTGTATGCTCCCTCAGATAAATCATGTCAGGTTCGCCCAGCTAAGTGGACGTATATAAAGTTTGATTCACCCAGTTTTAGTGACTTTTGTGACTCTCACTTTGTCTTTGTTGAATCTGTGTGTAGGTGACACTAAGTACAGCAGGTGGAAATAGTTGGCCGGTGTGAGATAACCTTGAGTGTTTACGTCTGAAGCCTTGTGCGCCCTTGCTTGCCTGGGATTGAATCCAACCAACAAAGTTTTGTGTTTCTGCTCAGTTGCCCTTCTGCTTTGTAAATGTCAACATGAAATAATCACACTCGCCTCTTAAAAGTAGCTTTAACCAACAAGCATTTCTGTTGATGACCTTTCACCTAGTTGTGAACTTCTGTCGGGTGCAGGGGGCAACTCCAGGGTCTGAGAAGTGAAGCCAATGCAGAAATGCCTTAAAGGACCAGTGTGTAATCATTAGGGGGATATAATATTAATAAGTATGTTTTCTTTAGTGTATAATCTCCTGATGATAAGAATCATTGTCTTTTTGTTAGCTTAGAATGAGCCATTTATATCTACATAGGGAGCGGATCCTCTTCACGGAGTCCGCCATGTTTCAACAATAGTAACGGATGAACAAAACTTTTTCTGCTAACGTTACTCTCTCCCATCGCCGCTGCTCTCTCTCTCTCTCTCTCTCTCTCTCTCTCTCTCTCTCTCTCTCTCTCTCTCTCTCGCTTCACCACGCACTTCCCACGTACACACACACTCTACGTGCTGGCTCTGCTCCAAATGACCTACTTACTCTTACAACAACTGGCTATAGGGAGGGCCATTCGCGTTTTCGTGTCGGCCACTGTAGCTCTCCAACACACCGGAGAGGCTTCAGTTGGTTGCAATCTCATCACCTCACCGCTAGATACTGCCAGATCCTACACACTGGACCTTTAAATTTGCATTCTTTCAAATAACCAGCAGGAGGCGACTCCTCTGGTTGTTCATTTAGTAAATTATGGTCCCATTTATAGTTAAATAGACCATAAAGCAGGGGATGCTTTAGGGCGTGGCTACCTTGTGATTGACAGGTCGCTACCACGGAGTTGTCCGGTCTTCGAGTTGTCCTTGTTTTCGTCTTAGAACTTCAACCCTTTCACAGTGTGTTTTCAGTTCATCAAAGTGAATTGTAACATTTTTAGTCTCCTAAAATATTCAGCATTCGGTTGTACTTAGCTCCACCCCCTTGTGTCACTTCTGGTTGCAAAAAACCAAGATGGCGACGGACAAAATGCTGAACTCGAGGCTTCAAAAGGGTAGTCCACAAACCCAATGGGTGACATCACGGTGTCCTTTCCTTTCCTTTGACTGTTGATACCGCTTCGTGCCTCAAATAAAAAGATGGATGAAAGAAGATGAATGGACAGAGAGAGGACGTAGTGGTTTTTGACAGGAAATAAGAGGATAGATTGAGGGAAAGAATGAGATAGAAATTGCATTGCATTAGCATGGGACTAGCTATATGTGTGTTAGCTAAACTCCTAGCACCAAAACTGTCTTGTCCTGTCAACGTCTCTCTTTCTGAGTGTAGGGTTTTATGTTTGTGGATTTGATATTAGGTGTTTACATGCAACTGGATGCAAACCAGGGTGTTGTGGTTATGTGGTATTATGCCTCCTCCAAGACCAGTAGGCCGCCATGATGCCCCTGATTTTAGTGTTTTTGATGCAAAATGTGAGGCTCTTCTGTTTAAAAATTATTTACTCTAATTCCTACAAATATATTCCTTCATCCCTGTGTTTCTGAAAAATACTGTAAAGACATATAATCATTTAATTTCCTCATATGGCACAGAAGTAAAGAATACCTGTTAACTGTATATACACAACTGTGCCTCTCTCCCCAGTGGTTGAATAAAATCTGGCAAATCCCTTCGACGTGCCGCAGTTTCCGGAACAGCAGTTTAATATTCAGCTACCTCTCCTCTGCCCTTGGACACTCTCGTTCCCTTTTATCATTGTGTAATGGTGTTGTTGTAGCTTTTGCCTTCTGGTCCTGGGCCAGGATGTAAAACACGAGAGGCCAGTAGTTTCTTCACAAGATCGCTGGGTCACATGGTGAGATCACATGGTCAGGAGCTGTCATCAAGCCCTGAGACAGATGGTGCCAGCGGATAGGCAGGATTCAGAGGTTGCACACACCAGCTCTCTCTCTCTCTCTCTCTCTCTCTCTCTCTCTCTCTCGCGCCCTCGCCCTCTTTTTGTCTCATAAGCGTACACAGATTGCATTTCTCCTTCTCTTGATCTCTCTCGCTCACTCTCATTTTCTCTCACCCCCACACAACGTTTTATCAGCTTGTTTCTCCATCTCTTCCAATCTATTTTTCTCCCTCTCTCACACACACGGCACATGCACGCACATCTTTTTATAGCCCTCTCTGCTCTCTTTCAATCTGCTTTCCTGTTTCTCTCTGTCCTCTCTCTTTCTAGCTCTGTTTGACCTCGCCCCCCCAGAGTTAATGTCCATCTGGGCTGGAAAGTCCAGCGAGGGAGCCGAGGATTATTGCTTGTGTGTTCTGGCCACTTTTTCCTCATCCTCGCTCCGTGTCCTTACAGTTTTTAGATGGGTCAATCTCTCCAGTGTCCACATTTTAATTTGTTTCACTTCAGCTCTGTGCAAAGAAGCATTATGTCCCAGTGAGCGTATTAAATTGAATGAGTAAAAAAAGAGCATCTTCTTGTGTACACATGTGACCGCATTGAGGGCGGATAGACACGTTAGATGGGTTATAGATATGTTTTAAGGCAGGAAATGGAATTGGATTTCCGCGGCATGAATTAAACAAAAATATAGTCAATGTTGATTCCTTCAAATGAGTGGAGCGGATAGTGGAAAAATCATGGAAATAGTGATACAAGCACCACATTTGGCATGATGAGTCCAGAGGGGGGACACTGAGCAAATATAAACGATTGGCCACTTGCAAATTCAAGATGGCCGCCATTTTTCACAATGGCCGCCAAATTGACCTAATGGTTTCTCTCATAGAAATTCATCTACTTGGTCGATTTGAGTGATCTTGGTGTCAAATTATATGTTTTCTAGCATGCTGGACCTAATTTTATAAGTTTTAACACAATTTTTAACTGCAATATGGCGGCCATTTTGTGTCTGTTTAGTGTCTGTTTCCTCATGAGAGCATGGGGTCACAGCATCCAGGGACTCCCTATTGTTGCTGATGGCTTTGTCTCCTTGTTGACGTTGTCAGAAATGGCGGAGGCCTTGGAAGTAATTTTTCGGTGCATAATAAGTGAATATATATTGTAATTTTAGTCGTTTGTTTTTCTTTGTAATTTTTAGAATAGGTCTGAGGAAAATGTTGATATTCCCAATGGCCTCATCTTTTCCCTCTGTCATTATGTCTTTGCATTTACTGCATTATGTTACCCACTTGCTAGCTTGCTAAATTGTTAGCCTCTGTGGTGCAGACAGTAACTTTAATATTGCAGTTTCTTATTAGCGGTGTTCACACGACTTAATGACTAGAACGGCAAGCATTTTGTTGTACATACCAGCTCATGAGTTTCATTTGAAGGCACCATGTGACCTTTTATATCCATACCTCATACCAACAGAATTATTTAAAATGTGAAACATCACTTTTTAAAGCAGCATCGCAGCCATATGTGGATTTTATTTGGGCCCTTAGATTGTAATGCTGTCTGGTTTTAGAAGAAACAATGGTGCTTTCAAAAAACTGAGTGGTTAACACTATTGTTTCCCCTCGATCTGTCTCCTGCGGTTGCCACGGTCACACAAGTTTAACAATCATCGACGACACAGGCAGATAGCTGTGCACGTACATAACAGTGGCATTACTCTCTCCTTGGTGCCACTGCTGCCTTCCTTGGCCGCTTGTGTTTACATTGGAAAACAATGGAAGTAAAAGTCTGAAGCGTGACTGTAGGAGTGCAAATCACATATTGTGAAATGGCTGGCCATATCCAGAAACACTTGATGGTAGCTGCTCTGTTATTACTTCTGGCACTTTCATTTGGTTTTATTGTGGAAGAGAATTTCTCTTCCCCCCGTAGTTAGCCACAATAGTGCTTCCTCTGCACTTGTATCAGCAGCAGACTCTTAACAAAACCACTGGGAACGCTTGGATTATAGTGACATAGTTGATGAATTTCAGTCTTGTTTCTGTCAGTGAGACTGCACTGAATCTGCTGTTGTTATTATCAGGGCTGTACACGATCTTGTTCAATTCTAATGCAGACGTTTATGGGTTTACTAGACTATCTTACTATCTTATCACAGTTCTTGATTACCTATGATCTGCTTCAAGGTTCAGTCCTTGGACAATTTCTTCTTTCCCTTTTTAATATGATTCTTGGTCGTAATTGACCCATCGCTAAGTCCCGCCCCTTGAACGCATACTGGCCAATCATAGCATCGGCCAGCTCTGACCAGGGTCCGACGCCTGATTTTCTGCATTTTCAGACTGGTTTTGTAGAGCCTATAATCATGGTTAAAGGTTGTGTAATAGTGATACTAGTTACCCGGAGAGGTTGGAAGGAGATGTACGTTTCTAATTCATTACCTTTCTACGTAAAAACTAATGGAGCTAACATCAGCAGAGTATGTTCGCACATCATTAACTGGCTTTAGCACTATGCTACGCAAGCTACTGAAGGTATACTGTATGTATACACATGCTGCTTTTGCTTTTGTAATGATTGTAACAGTGAACAGGAACAGTGTGGTTCCTTAATTTCTTGAGTTCTGTCTCGATCACCAGGTGACGGTGGTTCACTTTTACACTGTGATCTGCAGGCTTTAGCTTCTATCTTTTATCTTTTTAACATGTTTTCACTGCTGAATTAGTTTGACATCCTGATATATCCTCCTGCTTCTTTCTGAAGAGCGGCAGCGGGGAGGGGCGGGGCTTAGCGAAGGGTCAATTAGAAGGCAGGAAATCTCCCTGCACTGTTGCGCATGATAATACACAGTTGTTGCTCAACTGTCCAATGTTGTAATCCTGATGCCTGTATTTACTTGAGTTACTTTTCTATTGTTATAGGACTTGTGTAATCTTTGTTACTGTTGTCCCGATCTGTCCTTTGTTTTCTTTGGATTGTATCTTTAGCCAGGTGACAAGTGTCTACAGACCTTCAAAATATAGACTTGTACTTCAACTTTATGATCTGGTGCTGATAAAGTGGTGTCAGTTCCACTGGTTAATTATCATTCACAGTTGAGGGCGGGTGGGAACATCCCTCCATTGTCATGAAGCACCTGACACTTTTATTGGTACAGTGTGTATTATGCATCTTTTATAATCACCCTCTCCTTTTTGATTTGTCCTTATTCCACATGCAGCCAGGAATTATAGCAGGAGACGAGGTAAAATATAATCATGGGTATATTATGTCACTTCTTCCAGCATAAATTCAGCTCTCTGCGTCTCCGTATATTGACTGACTTTGTGATCTGAAGCAGTGCTGTCGTGATTTTATTGGTTATAGGGTGTTGGTTGTTAAATGAACGCTCCTTAAAGTTTTTTGAATGACTCTGCGCTTTGTGTCCGTACAGTGACGTGACATGTTTTTTTGTCTGCATGATTGTCTTTAAGTGTCGAGCCTTGCCACCAGCTTGTGAAGTGATCTTGTGCATCTTTTCATCCTTTTAGTGTGCCTTTCTCTCATTGTGCTTGACTCTGCTTGCCTTTTTTTTTTTTTCTCATTTTCACATACACTTTGCAAGATTGTTAAGTCAGACAATAGTTGTTATTGTCACATTTGGCTGAAAGTTAATGAGACAGAGAGACTCACACAAAGTGTAGTATGTGATTTGAAAACACTGCAACAGAAGCACAGACACATGGCCAGGCACATGGCCGAACACACACACACACTTATAGACACATCCTCACTCACACACAGCACATACTGTAAGCTGAGGCTAACTCCGTTGCATAAATCTTTATAAAGCAGCTCAGGTTGTATAGGGGCAGGAATAGGCCAGGCAGGGCTTAGTCTCCACAACACTTGCACAAACACTGAGAGGACGAAGTGTGTCTGTTAGAGAGAACCCGCATGCATGTCCAGTCCTTCATTGACATAACAGTTGCTGGCCGTGTGTAAATCAAGTGACATTTTGTACATTTCTTACCTTTTGTTTAATTTTCAGCCCAATTCTTTTTGGAAATGACTCCAATATGTACCTTCAAACTGCAATATCTCCATGCCAAGCATCACTCATAACCTCTCAATTTTTTTGGTTATGTCTATATTTGTTTCTCCTAATTTTAATTTGACAGTTATAAAATTAGTTTTAGTTTAACGTGACCCCGTACTACTGTATGTTACCCTTCATTCATACTTGTTTTTTTTCCTTCAGACAGCAGTATTTTCATAACATTTCACTCTCACTAGAGCAGAAATGTCACACAGTGCCCTAGGAGATAGAAATATGTTGTAATGCTTCCCTAATAATGTGCATTGCATGCTACTAACTTGCCTAAATTACGTGGTAAGCAATGTTAGATCAAGACTAAACAAAATACTTAGCTTAGCTTCCCCTTCCACCCGGTGGACTATTCAATGCAGTGAAAACTGTACTGTACAGTACACTTAATGTACAGTTGTCACTGCTGCCCTAGGGTTATAACCATGACAACAACGACCTGCTAAATCTTTCCTCCTTTTCTTCTCTCTTTCTCCCTCTCAGGCCACTCCTCTCTCTTCCCCATGGAGGATGGTTTCCCCGATGATGAGCGTGGTGATCAGGGTCTTGCAGGCCTTGGCTCTCCACACTGCTTTCCACACCAGAACGGAGAGCGCGTCGAACGCTACTCACGCAAGGTCTTTGTGGGAGGACTGCCCCCGGACATAGATGAAGGTAAAGTAGTTACATTAAAGGTATAATATGCTGTAATTAAAAAAAACAATGTATAGACTGATACAAAAATAATCCCTCTTAATCATCACTTAGATCCCACTAGAAGTGTGTGGCGGTATCTCTATCTACAGAGACTACAGTTTTGGGACAGGGACCTATTCAGCTGTAACATTTTATTCCTCCAAACACTGGCTCTAGCTCTTTTGCTTTTTTACGTTACCTGAAGGCCACCGTAGTTCTCCGACATGCTTGTGAAACTGCGGCAACGTGAACCGCAGAGTGTAAAACAGCCGTCTGACTTCCGTTGCTCCCAAAGTAATTATTATGGTGAGGATAGCTTCTGAGTGAGGCGAACAGCGGCTCACGTTGCCACAGTCTTGGTGGTGTGGTTGCAATCTGCAACCACATCACTAGATGCCCCCAAATCCTACACACTGTACCTTTTTTAAAAAAGGATTTCATTTCTGGGCCATTTTCAGTTATGAAGGAAACATAGAAGATGGGGAACTTGAGGGCAAGGTATACCATAAGACACCAATTGGAAAATGACATGTATGCATGCATTCTGTCTGCTTCATTTCAGATGAGATTACAGCCAGTTTCCGGCGTTTTGGACACCTGTTTGTGGACTGGCCTCACAAAGCGGAGAGCAAATCCTATTTTCCACCCAAAGGTTTGTTAAATTCTTCATTCAGCGCCATTTCATCTCACAATTATTTACGGTTTTGTTAGAGTGGCTGTAATACCTTTTTTGCCATCTATCAGTACCAATTCCTGATCCAATTTCTTACTATAAAAATAGGTTTCAGTTATTGGTTCAGTGTCTTTTGTGTTTCTGTGTGAGGAAAAATACAGATTTGTGCATCTGTGCAGTCTGGTTTTGTATTTATCTATTAGCTGAAGCATTTTGTAACCATGTTTGTCTGTTTCTCTGTCTGTTTGTAAAAGCTTATATCTTCCTGCTGTGAATGTAGAATGTCGTTTTCAGTCACAGTAATCATTGTGCTAAATTCCATCATGACTCTTTGTCAATACATCGTGTCCCCAGCAGCATGAATAAACCCTGCTGTATTTTGTGTAGGCTACGCCTTCCTGCTGTTCCAGGATGAGAGCTCAGTGCAGGCTTTGATCGATGCCTGCATCGAAGAGGACGGCAAGCTGTACCTCTGTGTGTCCAGCCCCACCATCAAAGACAAGCCGGTCAGTGGGAACACACACACACACACACAAACACGCCCATCTGCTCACATCTCTTGCTGCAGCGAAACTCGCGGTCATGACTTTTACGTGACTTTACAACCAGCTTGTTCTAAACTGCACTTAGTGCTGAAACCTGTTGTTTTTGTGTGTGACAGGTCCAGATCCGCCCGTGGAACCTGAATGACAGTGATTTTGTGATGGATGGATCTCAGCCTCTGGACCCGAGGAAAACCATCTTTGTGGGAGGTGTCCCTCGTCCGCTCCGTGCAGGTATCCTACGTTTATGTTTGTCTTTTGATTTAAAAGGCAGGTCCATTATTATTATTATTATTTTTTTTTTTTTTAGGTGTTTACATCATTCTGTAGTTACTCTCGTACCCTGCAAGATAAAATGTCTATTTTGTGAATGGAGTCTGGTAGCTTTGAAGAACGCAATATTACGGCTTCAGTTCAGTCCTTTCCCACGGGGAACTGAAGCAGTGATATCGCTCTCTTCAAAGCCACCAGACTACATTCACAAAAGCAGTAATTTTACCTTGCAGAATGCGGTAGTATACATACAATGTAAAAAAAAAAAAATCCAAAACAACCCTTATTATTTCCAAACTCAGCACAGCTAACTTTGACTTAGCTAGCGCTAGCGTTCACATTATTGACAACCTTATTGATTAGCTTCGATTAGCTTACTTTAGTAATCTACGTCACTGCTTTTTGCCACAGCTGAGTGGACGTTTCCATTTGAAAAAACGCAAAACAGAAAGCACATGGACCCGCCCTTTAAGACTCTTTTTCCACCAACAAATGAGCGTTTATAATGACAACACTTACATTTGAAGTGTGTATTATGCATACAGGTTGAATCCCATATGTTTGTTATTGTCACATTCCCATATTTTCTGTCATTTATCAAAAGCCTTTAATACATTTTCAATCCATCTCTGCATATGTTTATACTGTAAGTCATGGATGAACAACACTAAGTAGCCATCCTTCACTTCTTCTCCTGCATCATTTCATCCCAATCTCTTTGAAATGTCAGCTGTAAACAAAATTCTCCTTTTGGGTGCGACGCTGCAATGTGATCAGCTTGTCTTCATAATAAACATTAGGCCTGCTTAGAGAGCAGAGCTAAAAAGAGGCATTGTGCAGCTAAGATGGGCTTTGACCTACACTGATCCTGCCAGGAAGTACCCTCTGTGGCACGCTGTGTACGGTGTAGAATGTTACTTTTTTAAAAAAAAAAAACTCCTGATAGCAATGTTATGTACAATGTGTGTTTTCATGTTTCTGCACCGCTGGTAGCTGTGTTTTTGACTTCTGCGCTGTAGTTGTGTTTATGACCAAGGTCATAAGTTCCTGTGGTGCATTACATGTTTTATGACCCTGGTGTAATATTCGGGTCTAAATTTACATACATATAAAAAAAACCCCCAAAAAAAACTGCCATTTGATATTTTTCATGTTTTCACAAGTAAAGCTGCCTTGTAAATTTGCAAGGTTACCCCCCCCCGCCCCCCTCAATTTGCATATTTATTAACCCTCATTAACAAAAGACAGTAAATTAACTTTCTGGGGATGTTTTGCAGCCATTTTAGCAGCTGACACTACTCTCACATTTGCCCCCATTAAATTCTGCTTAACTTTAATCCATCCGTGTTGACGGCTTTAAGCTCTCAGATCAACAACCCTCATCAACTCGGTGTTTGTGTTCACTGGCTACATGGGCACGAGTTCCTGTTTGTGATCATGCCTTTCGCTTCTGTGCGTCAAACTTGTTGTTGTGAATATTTCGTTCGGCTAGTTCAATGTGTCTTTCCCCCACCCCTTTGCAGTGGAGCTGGCTATGATCATGGACCGCCTCTATGGTGGGGTTTGCTACGCTGGCATCGACACAGACCCTGAGCTGAAGTACCCCAAGGGAGCAGGGCGGGTCGCCTTCTCTAATCAGCAGAGCTACATTGCTGCTATCAGTGCTCGCTTTGTACAGCTGCAGCATGGAGAAATCGATAAACGGGTGAGTGGAAAGAAAAGAGAGTTCAGTGTTTTTTTGGTCTCCCCTCTCTGGGTCCCCTTCTTTCTTCATTTGTCTCCCCCACACCTCACTTCCTGTTCTGTTTCTCTCAAACTCTCCTCGACTTTGCCCCTTTTCTGAGTGAGAGAGAAAGTCTTACTAGATTTTGAAAAAAGCAGCACTTTATATAGAATGTGTAGAAGGGAAGCACATTTTGCATAATTGTTAATTCATTTTAGAAGATCAGTGCAAGTAGCAATAGAAAGCATAGAACAGTATAAAAAAGACTTAGATTAAATGCACCATAAGCAACGTCTCTTCCTCCTTATTTAACCTTTATTTCAAAGTGCTTTGGTTAACGTCATAAAAGCTTTCTGGCAGAAGTGCAAGCCAGGTTGGCGTCATGTAAACAATTTACCATGAAAATAGGCTTCATGTTGTCCTGGCGCCGTGTTGTACAACTCCGCGTGGCGACGTGGAAGCCCCTTTATAGAGGTTTCTAAGGGTTTTGACTTTTAGATCTCATGGCAGATTATTTCATGACATCACTGCAGTAACATTAAAGGGATAGTTCAGGTGTTTTTGAAGTGGGGTTGTATGGAGGTACTTATCCATAGTAGGTGTATTACTTACTGTAGATGATGGTCGGCGTGCCCCCAGTTTGGAAAAACAGACAGGAATACCGACACCGGAGCAAAGCAATGTACTGCTGGGGACGGGGGTGGCAGAAAAACATATTTTAGCCACCTAAAAGAAAGGTTCACATAAAGTTTTTTTTTAATTTATGACGGCGAACTGAACTATAAGTGAAACGTATTTCTACTGTTTTTGTTTGTTTGCTTTGGAGAGAGCATAGATAAATTTCACTTTCAGTTTACTTCGCTGTCGGAAAAAAGAAGGAAAGGGCTGTCTGACGGCAAGATAAAGCGGTGAAAATATTCTATCTATAGCGTACACTTACGGATATTGATTTTTTATTTTTTTTTTGAGCCTTTCTTTTAGGTTGTTAAAATACGTTTTTCTGCCGTCCCCGTCCACAGTACTATATTGCTTTGCTCCTGCGTCGGTACTGTTTCTCCAAGCTGGGGGTGTGCCGACCGCCATCTACTGTACGTAACACACCTACTATGGATAAGTACGTCATACAACCCCACTTCAAAACACCCGAACTATCCCTTTAAAAGCTGTCCGCTGGCTGGTATGTCCAAATCAACAACTTCTATCCAGAATGCACTCTGAATCTCACCCGTTAACTGTGTAGGTTCTGTCTTTACAATCACTCACACTGTGTACAGTTGTGTGCTGCGTTTACACTTTGGAGCCAAGTCTATCAATGACTTACACACTGTTGTCAGCAGCCGTGGAATTACAGCAACACAGCTCACAGTGGCCTGTAATAGAATCAAATATTATTCACATTTGCACAATAGAGGCGAGTGAACAAAATAACGTGACCAGAAATCCAACAGAAATAGCTCGTGGAGAGGTAACATCATGATATGAAATACTGGAATAATAGTACGCTGCTTTCTCATTTACATAATTGCTGGGCAAATTTTGTAGACGGAGTGCCTCGGTGACATTCACTTGCTAATAGCACAATCCCTCATCACCGAGCAGCTGGTGGAAAGCAAGTGAATGGTGTACAGTATGGTCTGGAAATGGGAGTTTGAATCCACACATTTCAACATTTAGAGCCTGTCACATGCAATTATTCATACAACAGGTCACCGGTCCTTCTTGTTTCATTACTTACCGCAATATTTAAAATGAATCCGCCACTAATAACAAAAGCTTACTATTTAGAGATGCAATTGCAGAAGGTATAATACATTGGCTACTGCTGAAAAAACACAGAACATACACGGTATCAAAAAAGGTTTGATTGGAAATCTAAAGGATTATAACTTTAAAAGGAACAGTGTGTGTAGGATTTAGCGACATCTAGCGGCGAGGTTGCAGATTGAAACTTCTCCCGTGTGCTAAGTGTTGTAGAACAACTATGGTGGCTGACACAAAAACTGAATGTCCCTGTCTAGAGCCAGTTGTTGTACGAGTAGCGTAGGTCATTTGTCAGAGTCTCAGTGTTAGTTTAGCTCTGAGAATGTCGAGTCTATGTACAGCGGAAGTTGCAGTTTGCTGCAGCTCCTCAAGACCAACAGAGATTTTCTGTGTCTTCATTCCCGCCGGCTTGAGTGGAGCGACGATGGGGTTTAACTCCGGAGTGAGTAACGTTATCGACTCCGGCCCAAGCAGGAAAAGTTCCGATTTTCTGTTCTGGGCTACTGTAGAAACATGGCTGACTCCGTGAAGAGAACCCGCTCCCTATTCTAAGTTAACGAAAACATAATTCTTATTTTCAGGTAATTATACTATGTTGTCTTTAGTTACTTAAAGCTGCAGTGGGTAGAATTGGAGCAAATCTAATTTAAAAAAAGGTTATTTTTATAAAACGGTCACTATATCCTGACAATAGTGCTTGAAACAGGTAATCTGAAAAAAAAAATCATGTGCCTCTGTGTCTTCTGGTGCTCCCAATGGCATCTGCAAGATTTCACAGACCGGAGGAAAACAACCAATCAGAGCCGAGCTGGAGCCTGACGTCTCTGAGCAGCTGTAATGCCTATTTCTTGCATAATAAAGGATAGGCATTACACTAACAGAATATTGATTCATATTTGATCAGCGCTGCCTAGTTTGACCGTTTGATCGGAGTTCGCGAGTGATTGACAGATGCCTCCGTTGAATGAACAGCCAATTGGAACGCTCGCTCTCTGAAATGACCTCCGATTGGCCAAAGTCTCCCGTCACGGGCTAGACTTTTTAAAGCCTGAAAACAGAGCCATGAGGAGGTGCAGAAGTCTAGTTATCTCTCAAAACACTTGAATTACAATATGCTGAAAGGTTATTACGGAATTTTTGCCCAATAATGCCAAAAACATTTTCCCTACCTAATAGATCCCCTAATTGTTACACACTGTTTCTTTAATTTAAACAATACCTTTAGTATACAAACTTTTTTTTTCATGTTTTCAGATCAATTTTCTACCTTCCAGGTGCCATCTGTTTCATTTCCTGCAAGTTTGCTGAATAACATCTGGCAGAGACACGACGTACAGTATAAATGAACAGCAGTATAAATGATTCTCACCTCTGATTGCAGGTGGAAGTGAAGCCATACGTGCTGGATGACCAGCTGTGCGATGAGTGCCAGGGAACTCGCTGCGGCGGGAAGTTTGCACCGTTCTTCTGCGCCAACGTCACCTGTCTGCAGTACTACTGCGAGTACTGCTGGGCGGCCATCCACTCGCGCGCCGGACGAGAGTTTCACAAACCCCTGGTGAAGGAGGGAGGCGACCGACCCCGTCACATCTCCTTCCGCTGGAACTGAGTGGACGACAGAGAGAGGGAGAGGCAACAGGGGAGCATGAGGGCAGGTAGTGCAGGAGTCGCAAATCATTGTACAAATAAATGCACTTTTCTGTTGCTGGTTCCTTTTTGCTCTAATTTCACTGAACCTTTTTCTCATTTTTTTTTAAGTTAATATATATCTATATTTTGAAGATAGAAAAGAAAAACTGGAATTATATCCAAATATTGTCCAGCAAGGAAAAAAGATGTGTAACATAATTTTATTTATGCGTTTGATTTTTTGAAATATTTTTATTAGTTCTCAAAAAAAAAAATACATATATAGGAAAGTTTGAGGTGTGATATGGTACTCTGCTATTCAATTGGCATATTTTTTCTAAACATTTGATTTTTTAATTTTGATACAAGAGGCCCCAAAACAACACACTTCATTTGACGTTTGATTGACTTCTTTTTTTTGTAGCAGAGCTATTGCTTTTTTTATTTTGTACCAAGTCGCAAAAATGCTGTTGAAGCAGCATTATCATTGGCTATTTATTTCTGAGAGGTGTGATTTAAGTTCTCTATTGATACAAGAGGCTCCAGAGCAAATGTGAATTGAAAAAAGGTGTTGCTAAAGAAGAGTGCACTTATTTCCAATTTTAAAGAGTGCAGATACAGTATATGAGACCCTTAGTAGTTAACCAAAGCTGAATCTTGAATTAACTTTGAAGAACAGAGAGGGCCCACTGCAGAACGATTCTTTCCCCCTCCCATATCAAAATGTTTGAACCTCTCTTTTTATGATTTCCAACGTCATACGAATATTTTGATGTTACTTGAAGAAAAAAAAAAATCGCAACGAAATTTTAGCAACACATATTTGGGTTTTGATCTCCATTTTGACATGCAAAAACTAATACCTCAAACTCAGCTGCTAATGTGCCGAATACAGTTTAAAAAAAAAGCGAGAAAAAAAAAAAGCAAGCAAGCAAGAAAGAAAGAAAGAAAGAAAAACACCCGCTCGTGTTCTCCTTTCCTTAGAACTAGAAATCAAAGGGAAGTGATGCAAACGGGCAGAGTGTGATGTGACTGGCACAGTTTTGTACTCACTTGCTTCATCACCTCCTTATTTTTGTAATCAAACCCAGGGTTGTGCTAGGGGACAGAGCAGAGCATCGTACAGTATAGTGTATTAGGGGAATGTATGGCGTAAGGGAGGCTACAGGAGAGACAGACAGGCTTACTGGTAAAGAGATAAGTCCAGCCCAACTCCCCCCCCTCCTCCTCGTGTCTGCCTGTGGCCTCTGCTGCTAAGCATAGCAGCTAACGGAGAGTAGCGAGGGTTTGGATCTTTCAGGACTGAGGTTAAGGTAACTCCTCGAGAGAAGGCTGGTCAAAGCGGCCGCCTTTTTATTGCAGTTTCTACGGGGCTACCATCGAACGGGAAATGCCTGTCCTTTTGTTATTTTTTTTTTTTAATGCATTTGTGCAATTCTCCCAAGTCTTTAAATGAAAAAAGTTCTACTTTGCATCTGAGAGTCAGCTACGTTTAAATGAAAGAAGCAACGAAAGTTTATCTGATTTTCCCAATCGTCAGCACACATTTGAGTCATGGAGGGATCTGCCCTTTCGGCGAACCCTCTATCCTTTCTCCTGCCAAGCTAATCCAACTCAGCATCCAGTGTTTTTGAAGCATAAATGAAGATAGTCTCTGCAGTGTGCTCTACTACTACACACTTGTGACCCACATGCAGTTTGTTCTTGATAACAGTCAGTCGTACCCAGTGGCTTTTTGGGAACCAAAGATGGCTGTGCAGTAGTGGGTCATACTGTAGCTCATTTCTTATTTCGTTTTTTATTCTTATTTTCCTTTTCTCATTTTCTTCAAGGATGTTTTTTTTTCATATATCTTTCTTAAATTCTGTCACTTCTACCCAGTTTTGCTTAACTGTCAAGCCCAGCAAACCAAAGATTGGCCTTGAACATGATATATTTATATATATATATATTTGACAGTGCAGTCAAAACACATTAGAACACCAGTGGAAAAAAAACAACAGGGCTTGCAGACACACACACACACACACACACACACAAACACACAAACACACACACAAGGCCTCACACTCATAGCTCAAAAATGGAGGTGCACGCTGGTAGGCACTAGTTCTTTTTATCTCAAATAGGTCTGTGGAAAGTTTAACATAAAAGTGCACATTCACACAGCAAAAAGTAAAACTAATCCTCACATTTGTTTGACGTTTGAAGTCACTCAGTGGTAACCTACTAGCCGAGCATTTAAATATGTCAGGGAGTTAGTACAGAAACTTGATTATACACACTAGTGAGAAACGTATCCTCATATCGGCGTGGTGTCGTTGCACCAGTTTTGCACCCTGGACATTAGTTTTGTGGGTGTGGTGGGTGAGCATTTTAGAAGTTAAAACACTTTGTGAAGAATTTGCTGTTAAATGAGATGAAAAAAAAAGATTATTTTATACATGGCCTGCTGATTTTTGGTACAGTGTTTTCTAGCTAAATTATTTTGTCATGCACATATAAACATTTATTATGCACTACTTTTCTAAATATTTTTTCTTTTTTCCAACAGTCATTTTAGGCACATTTTTCACAAATGGGGAAACTCCTTTTTGCAATACCTCAATTTTTCACATTGTGAAAGGTAGCTTTTGTACTTTTGTTACTGAGAGATCTGCATATATGGAAATGTTCATTTTAAGAAAAAAAAAAGTTGAGTGATTTCAATATATATTATTTTCAATTATGCTTTTTATACATTTCAGTGCTGAGGAAACTTTACAACTAAGTGCGCACTTGTGTTGATGCGACTTCAGATCTGCAGAGGGAGAGACCAAAGTGTATTGCTCTCTTGCTCTTAGCTTTTCGTACACTAGATATTTCCAGTCAATCTGGTCAATAACAGCATGGCGAGAATAAAAAAAAGAAGAAAAAAAGTTGTAATTTGAAATCGATGTTAATGTCTCTAAACATGGCTATACTAGTTGGAAAATGGTAACTTCTGTCTTGGTTTCCTCTCCATAGATGGAGTATAACTTATTATAAGGAGAATGCAAAATTCGGTTCACGCTTAAACGCTGAATCTCGTATCACAAGAATGGATGTTTGGTGTTTAGATATTTTAATATTTCAAAAAAAGTATATATATATTCTTGAACTTGCCAACTAGCACCTATTGTAATCCTTAGCATGCATGACAAAAAAAAGAGAAAATGACAAGTACATGAATTAGCTATTAAAATTAATTGTTGTGGTGTGCACCAAATGTTTCTCAACTATTAAGTTGTTAAGGACACCCCAAACCCACTCTCACCTCACCTCACCCCCCTTCCCCTCTCCCCTCCCCACGTGTTGATCTCCTCGCTTCCCCATTCGCAGACCTCTGCAGGATGCACATGAGAGATAAGACGAGAAACAAGACAGAAACGTAACTTTAAAATCGATTTGGCAGTGCAGGACTTTGAGCATCCTTATAGAACACTGTTTAATAAGACTTGAGAACTCATCCCCGCTGTCTGTCGAGGTGATCTTATATAGACCTATCTGGAGGAAGGGGAGCTTAAAGACTTGAATGTGGTAAATGTTGCAAGTTAACTTCAAGTTGTTATGTGCAATACTTCTTTTGAACCTTTTTCCAGATAAAGACTCTTTGCAATGTAATTCTTTAATGCCATTTTTAATTGCAGACATTTAATTAAAGAAGATGTTAATATGTTTTTCACAGTCATTTTCTACTGTTATTGTAATCCTTTTCATGCTGGTGTTTGTAAAAAAGAAAAGAAATCAACCTATTTGTACTAATATAAATAATTGAAGTTATTTTTAAAACATTAAAGGTTTTGTGCTCATTTGCTTATTTTGTTTATTTTAAGCTACTGTGATTGATTGCATTGTAATTATTAGGTCAACAATGTATTTAGCTGTTTATTGGTATATTTTTAATTGGAATGTATAATTGATTTTTATAATTTTGATCAGATTTTTGTTATATTTTTGAGGTGAAGCTTTTAATATGTTAAAGTGTCTAGTTTTTACTAATTGCTATATTGTGCTCCACAATATATGGTTCACATTTTCTGAAGGAAAATAAATATTTAAATATTTGTCTGTTAATGATGTTACTTAATGGCAAGATTTCAATAGTTTTTAACTGTGTTTGGGAAGGTTGTTGTATTTATTAATAGCATTTTTTACTTAAGATATCACCTTAATTTTTATTGTCATTTCACTTTATAAGTTCCTATTTTTGTATTTTCCTTTCTAATTAAGTTATGTAATACGGATATGTCCATATTTCTAGGAGTTGGTCTGTAGAAGTGCTAGTGAAACGAAAAAGAAAAATCTAATGTTATTTAATTGTTTGCAGCCAACTATTTATAACAGTATGCATAATTTTTAAATATTTGTAATGTGAAATGTTGAATGAAATAAATCTTAACTGTGATGAAAATATGTGCTTGGTGATTTTCAGCTTGTGATGTTGGACCAGGGTGTCAGAGGCGGTCTTAAAAAGTATTAAAAGTTGTTATATCAATTCAGCGAAAATTAAGGTCCTTAAAAAGTATCAAGTCTTAAATGCGATTTTCTGAGGTACAGTATCAATTTCTTGTTTTCAGCATGCAAATTTGTCCAAAGAGGTTGTATGCTGCAAGTTTGTGTGGATATAATGTTTGCGTAGGAGCGTTGTGGGATCCTATCTAGTATATTATCAGAATCTAAAAATGATTGAAAAGGTCAATCGTTACCATGCTCACAGACCGCCGGACTGAATGCTGCTTGATACCGTTATACAAAGGTCCCTTTGCGCCTGGGTGTTAAACTGTCTATGTAATGGGGAATTTCAAGACAAACTATGCAATGACTTTTTATTTTTCGTCATACGATACTTTTTTTCGACTTGCTATAGTATGACTTTTTTTTTGTTTTTTGACATACTATGCTATGACTTTTCCTTGTTTTTTTCGATAAACTATACGATAACTTTTTTATTTTTTCGACATACTGTAATGACTTTTTTGGACATGCTACACTGATTTTTCCTTGTTTTTTTTAGAGATACTATACGATGACTTTTTTCGACATGCTACACTATGACTTTTTTTCGAAAAATATACTATGATTTTTTTTATAGCATAGAATGTTGAAATATTCATGAAAAACAAGTCAAAGTATAGGATGTCAAAATTTTCATTAATAAAAAGTCAAAGTATAGTATGTCGAAAAATGTAATGAAAAAGCTCATAGTATAGTATGTTGAAAATTTTCATGAAAAAAAAAATCATAGTATAGTATGTCGAAATTTTCATGAAAAAAAGTCGTAGTATAGTATGTTACTAAAGGGCATAGTATAGTAAGTTGAAAAATGTAATTAAAAAGTCATAGTATAGTATGTCGAAATTTTCATGAAAAAAAGTCGTAGTATAGTATGTTACTAAAGGGCATAGTATAGTAAGTTGAAAAATGTCATTAAAAAGTCATAGAAGAGTATGTTGAAATCTTCATGAAAAAAAAGTCATAGTATAGTATGTCGAAATTTTCATGAAAAAAAAGTCATAGTATAGTATGTTACTAAAGGGCATAGTATAGTAAGTCGAAAAATGTCATTAAAAAGTCATAGTATAGTATGTCGAAATTTTCATGAAAAAAAAGTCATAGTATAGTATGTCGAAATTTTCATGAAAAAAAAGTCATAGTATAGTATGTCGAAAAAGATAATGAAAAAAA
>CAKAOI010039396.1:0-11670 GCA_916701655.1 Sebastiscus albofasciatus
AGTTAGTGACTGAACAGCAAAAAGGACATTTAAAAGTGCAGTGTGTAGGATTTGCAACCAATTGAAACTTCTCCCGTGTGCCAAGAGTGTAGGAGAACTATGATGGCCGATGCTAAAACATGAAAACCCAAATGGCCATATCTAGAGCAAGTGTTTGTCTGTTCTGGGCTACTGCAGAAACATGGGCGGCCGGCTCCGTGAATAGGACCTGCTCCCTATGTAGATATTAACGGCTCATTCTAAGGTAACGAAAACATTCTCAGGTGATTATACACTAATGAAAACATACTTATTAATATTATATTCCATTTCTGCCAGTAGATCCCCCTAAATGCTACACACTGTTCCTTTAAAGTGACTTAAATGTACGGTGGCCCTGAGAGCTCAAAGCACGTCAAATTTACATGCAAATAGACAAAACACAAGACAATTAATAAAACATCTTCACCAATCTGATGTCACATGGGCAGCCTTTATAAAAAACATTGCAAATAGAGAAAACACACCCAAAAACAGAATTGTGATGCAAGTAGCACAGACGACAACAGAAACTGTTTCCAGGGGACACTAAAAAATGATGACACACCTGGGACACGCTTGTTGTTGCCATGGTATGTGGCTTATGAATTTATTGAGCTGACAAAATGATTATTAATAGTTATTGTCAGAAACCGTAACAGGGGACAAGCAACTACTGGTGGGTTTTGCTGTCATGACTAATAAAATTAAACCTATAACTTTGCTTAATTTTAACAGTTTATTGTTTATCAGGTAACAATGATGAAACTGCTGCCTGTCCTCTCATTGCAGAAAGGATCTGTATACATTTTAAAACCATGGCAACAACAACAACTGTGCGTCACAATGCCTATACTACCGTACTGTATAATATGCCAGAAGAAAAAGATTGTCCCAATACGTAGTTTGTCAAATGCAGTATGGCAAAAATATCAGGATGTTCTATTACATCTAGTCGCATTTTGCAGTATGCAAGCCAGCATGCTTTTCTGGCTATTCTGACCCACAATCTTCTGCGCAGTCGATATATGAGCAAGACGGTCAAAGTTCATGGTGCAATGTTCTGACGAAGTAGTATGCATACTGCAGGCTACAGTACATACTTTGTAAGGGCAGCTGGAGTACGTACTAGAAGTAAAATGAAAAGGTATGCGATTTGGAATGCAGCACAAGTGTGTCCCAGCCATGTGCATTACTTTTTAGTGTCCCCTGGAAACAGTTTGCATTGTCGTCTTTGCTATTTGCAGCGCGTTTCTGTATTTGCTTGTGTTTTCTCTATTTGCAGAATTTTCTAAATGCAGACTAAGAAATTTAAGCATCCCCACCGACTCACCTTCAGCCACAGAGTAGCACATGATGAAATCGGCCCCAGCAGGGAGGGTGTGTACGGCGCTGGCGTCCACTACCACCTCATTCAGCTCGCTGTCCACGGCATCACAGGCAGTCACGGGTTCATCATGCTTGTCTCCGCGGCATGCCTAGTGACGGACACAGCCACGTTCACTTTGACTCTATTTACAAGAACTACGGATTTCCAAGTAAAGCATTAAAAAACAAGTAACGCTGCATGTTGCCATATTCTGATGGATTTGACTGGGGGGGTTTGTTTGCGTGTACCTGTAATATAAAGATCTTTGGTTTTCCTACGAGGCTTCTGCACTTGTTTCCTTTGAACAGGGATGTGATATCCTGAATGCTAATCTTGCCATCGTAGGTGTAAACGTGATCGTTCTCGCCGTGGCTCAGGAAGACGAGCAAAAAGCAGTCTGCGTCTGAATGGTTGGCCTCTGCGGCTGGTGGGACATCAGGTATTTGTTAGTTGTTAAACTACAGTAATGATGTTGTCCTGCCTCCTGAATATACACCGGTCAGCAATAACATTAGGTCAGCGTGGGCACCCTGACCGGTCTGCGGCTACGCAGCCCCATACACAACAAACTGCTCCTCACTGTGTGTTCTGACACCTTTCTATCGGAACCAGCATTAACTTTTTCAGCAATTTGAGCTACAGTAGCTCTTCTATTGGATCGGACAACACAGGCCAGCCTTCGCTACCCACGTGCATCAATGAGCCTCGGGTCTGACCCTGTCGCCGGTTCACCGGTTTTCCTTCCTTGGATCACTTTTAGTAGGTCCTGATCACTGCAGACCGGGAACATCCCACAAGAGCTGCAGTTTTGGAGATGCTCTGACCCAGTCGTCTACCCATCACAATCTGGCCCTTGTCAAAGTCGCTCACATCCTTACGCTTGCCCATTTACTCTGCTTCCAACACAAAGTTCCAAATGTTCACTTGCTGTCTAACATATCCCACCCACTGCCAGGTGCCGTTGTAATGAGATAATCAATGTAATTCACTTCACATGTCAGTGGTCTTAAGGTTATGGCTGATCGGTGTATATTTAGTCATTTGAGTGTCATAAGTGATCATGCACGTGCTTACCTTCATTGATTTTATCCAACACTTCCACCTGTTTGTAGTTATCACAAGCCTGCACATCAAAGTTTAGCTCCCTCAGTCTAAAAAAGAGAGGTGAAGGAAAGTCTTACAATTACTGAACAAGTACAGGCAAGTTCTTCAACACACAGTTGCAGAACATAATGTTCCCTCTACAGCAGCTGGCTGGGAAGTGATACCTTTTCTCCAGGTTGTAGCGGTCTGCATTGGTTCCATGCCGGTCATTTAACCCCAGGCGCCAGAAGAAGCGTTCCTGGTTAAAGATGAGTGCAACGCCTCGATGTTTGTTGTCCATCTTGTACTCCTCTGCAGGATCCAAAGCTAAAGAGCTGTTTCATGATGAGAAAGAGCACAGAAACAAAGACAACATTAGGTGGAGTGCTGGACCGGAGGGAGGTGTGAATTTCCAGCTGATAACCACACAAACAAGAGGAAACAGTTTACCTTCTGATGAAGGCATCAGTCTCTGTTAGGTTCTCCGTGCACGCTATAGAAAACAAACATACGTGAATAACCCATGCAACAATGTAGAATATACTAAACAATGCACTGAAAAGTCTGCCTTTACAGCTTTTTTTTTAAATATCACAAATGTGTGGTTGAAGTTGCCAAAAATACAGAGGAGGAGGATTGAGCTTTTCAGGCTTCTTTGTTAAGCAGCACAACTACAGGTGCATGAATTGCTCCACTGCTGCTGATATATGGGGTCAAGCAGCCATTGTTCCACCAGCTTTAGAGTCACTCATGGCCTTCAATAGCTGGGTGACAGGTGGAGAAAGATGGCAAAAGCTGCTAAAAGAACAGAGGCCAAAAGTGACAACTCCATATACCCCACCCTACAGATATGTAGGTCAGACTTTGTGTGCTAAAGGCAGCAGCTAGGTTGTGTTTGACAACTTGGAAGGTATTATCTGACTTTTAAAAAAACATGTAAATCAATATTTGCACATATCTTAGCTTTTACACAACAAGTTTATGGCAGTGTATGAGTTACACAAACAAATAAAGTCACGCAATAAAGCCCTACCTTCATGAAGGTTATAATGTTCAGTTTCTTTTTTTTACTGAAGTGTGGATTCAACCTAATGGTCATTTTGGATGCTGTACACTGAGAGGTGATTCTAATTGAAATTGAATTTAATTTAATTGAATATATAAATATATGTACTACTTCTTTATGCACACTACAGTCCTGTTTACACCTCTGTATATATATATATTTTTAAGTACTTCTCATTATTACATACTACATGCCTGTTTGGACCTCTGTGTACATATATTACTTTTCATCATGCACATACATGCATCCTGTTTACATTCAGTTTTCCCATCTGAAATACTGTCATCAACTAAATAACAAATGTACATTACTATTTTTATATTTAATTAAGTTTATATTTAAGCTCTATATTTTAACTGCACTATCTCACTACCTTTTATATATACACACATTTTATGAGTATTGTTGAAGGTACCTGAGACCAAAGATTTTCATTTCCAGTGACTGCTTTGCTGGAATTGACAAATCACAAATGAACCTTGCAGCACACCCTAAACCTTTATAATTAGAACACCCTCATTGACAATGCAATGTGCAATGATGCCAGGACTGGTGTAATGTGCTCCCTTTTATTAATGCCCATTAGAAGCCTGGCATGCAGAGTTCTGAACCAGTTGTAGTCGTGAAAGTTGCTTCTGACTGAGGCAGGAATACAAGGAGTTACAGTAATCCAGTCTGAAAAACATGGAGGTTGGGCTGTCTCATCTTTGATACCCAATACCTCCAAGTTTTCACTCCACCCCAAAAAAAAGCACATTTAGATCCATGCTGATCAGTTTCTAATTGACAAACGATTACAAGATATGTGGGTAAATTACATCCTGTATTCAGCAATAATAAAGGCAATTTGAGTTAATGATTAATCTCACTCACTGTAAATTGACTGTACTTTGGCTTCACTGATCATGAAACCTGATTTATTTACATATTTACCCTTTGTTAGTTTCACTTTTGCTTTGTTTTTTTAGTTTTTTATATAATATGTTATTGGGTTTTCTTATTTTCACAAACACAATAAGAATAATAATGGAAAAAAACAACAACAACAAACAACAGACACTGGTACAGTTCAGATCAAAATAATGTATATAGGAGGTCATAGGAAATAGTCCATAGTGCAGGGGAGTCACAGGATATATCAGTTAATGTTCAAGAGACTCCTTGTGCGATAATGGAGGAGAGATCAGGTCCAACATAATTCAGATAGGGGCTGCCAAATATTGTGTAACTGATCTACTTTGGCATGTTGAACATTTGTAAGATTTTCCAAATCTCAAATATGACTTTTCACCAGCCTTGGACAGAGGGTTTCTTATCACTAATCCACTGTAGTAATACATGTTTTTTAGCATCAAATGTAAGCAAAGGAACTTTTGCTTTGGTTAAGAGCAAAGAGGATTCAGCAGACGCTTTAATAACACTACACAAGCTTTAAACAGTAGTAGTAATAGTGTGTAACTTAGTGTAAAGCACTCACCCGCCCTGTCTGTTTGTGTCTTGTTGGCTCTAGCAACACTTCCTGGGAAAGTGAGAGAAACAGAGACAAAGTGCTGACATTAGGATTGACATTACAACATGTTTGACACCTGTCAAACATGTTGTAGTAACGTTGTGACTGACTTTAATGAAACCAGACTGATAGTAAAGGTGAGATAACTCCTCTGTAAGAACACAGTAAACGATAGTAAACAACACAGCTCCTACATTAACATGTATTGACTTTTCACAACTTTTAAAATGTCGCACACAGAAGTTCACAAGTTATATCAACTTTTAATAATAACATATAAGTGAATTAATTACCTCTACCTCCGTCTCCTGCCGTTTTAGACATGTTTACAGGTTGTCTGTCTTCACTCCGACTGACTCCACTGAGATGAATCTGCTTTGTCAAGGCAACACTGACAGACTCACCATATAAGCCCCTCCCCCCTCAGAATATCATTGGCTGAAAGGGACAACCGGAGAACACGATTGACTCTCACTGCCTGTCAGTCAAAAGTCAACAGCTGCCAGGACTTCCGTGTTTGCTGCAAGGCCTACAGAAAGGAGGTTAGAACACGCGTCATCCATACGTCATGGCTTTGGGGTACCACACATGCACAGTAGAATCTGGTCTGCACTAGCAATCAAAACGCACGACCGCAGCTTCAGTTACACTGCGCATGCGTCATACCCCATAACCCAAGACCGATGCCCGCCCGTGTCCTAACCTCCTTCTATAGGCCTTGGTTTGCCGCATTGCAACCTTGCAACAACGACTCATCAAGAGTGTTTAAGCATTTAAATACAGGGATTTAATATATCGTAAACAACAAAAAAGTGAGATTAAAGTTAGTGCATCCGAAGAAATTACGAGGTTTTAACATCTAATCCACTCTTTTCCAGTGTCTTTCAATTCAATTCAATTAAATTTGCTTTATTGGCATGACTGTCAGGTGAACAATATTGCCAAAGCGTCAATTCAATAATAAATAAAAATAAAAAAAGAACAAAATAAAAACAAAAACATATATATACAATTCATTAAGCAAATTACAATATATAGATATTTTAAAAGAACATGCATTCATGTTTGTTGTGTCAATAAAAAACAATTAATAACAATATATTGCAATATCAAAGGATAAATGTAAAAAACTACTATGAAGTAGAGGAGTAAATAAAAGGCAGAGTGTGAGTTACATCTATTATGTGTTGTTGTGGTTGTCTCTTAGGCTGTGACATACACTGACATATCCTGCAGCTTCTATGCTGATGACACTATTTTCTCCAAGTAGATTTTGGTCAGAGAGGGAATCAAAATCTTGGAGTTTACATTTAATTTTTGTAGAGTTTTTTCCTAATTTCTTCATATGTGCTACATTGTAGCAGGAAATGTTGCTCTGTCTCCACCTGTCTCTGCGGACAGAGCTGACACAGCCTTTCTCTCACATGAATAACTTCAAATAAAGTATGTGTTTTTTCTCTTGGGATCAATGGGAGCTGAGTCACAGATCCTCAGTGGTCCCTTGACACCACTCTGAACGCTTCTTACAAGAAACAGTTCATACAAAAATGTCTAAGATGACAGCTGACACAGAATTATCAATAAAAGCATGTTTATTTATTTTTATGACAGTTTAACACAGCTTTTCTCTACAGTGTTATCACATTGGCATCAATTGAGTGCACCAGTCATGTCATATTTTACAAATATTCTACACATTTTCTAAAGGGAAAACCACCATTGTTTTTAGATGCTGTAGAAACAGATATTATTGCATTATTATTCATCACATGTTCCTATTAGTGTTATGGGAGGGGGGACGGGGCGGTAATGTTTTATTTTATGTTATTTCCTAAATAATTTATTGAGAGTTTTCCTGGACAGAACTATATAAATGTTGTTATTTTAGTGAGTTTATATTGTTGTGCTGTGTTTAAAAGCTGTTGTTGGTCTCCAGTAGAGCTGCAAGGATTTATCGCTTAGTCGTCAACAATTGAATTAATCGCCAACTATTTTGATAATGGGTTTGAGTAATTGTTTTTAAGAAAAATTAATCGAAATTCTCTGATTCCAGCTTCTTAAATGTGAATATTTTCTGGTTTCTTTACTCATTTATGACAGTAAACTGAATATCTTGGAGTTGTGGGCAAAACAAGACATTTGAGGACGTCATCTTGGGCTTTGGGAAGCACTGATTGACATTTTCAGCGTTTTCTGACATTTTATAGACCAAACAACTAATCAATTAATCGCAACAATAATCAACAGATTAATCAACAATGAAAGTAATTGTTAGTTGCAGCCCTAGTCTTCAGAAGAACTTCCTAAGTACAGCTCAATTTACGTTGTCTGTGTTTTACCCAAAATCAGTGCCAAATTCCATATTTCTTCTTATTTATCATGAAACTAATTCATTTCATGAATTATTAGGAAGTTACAAATCCATAAAATAAAGTGTTGGGTGTTACCCAAGCATCCAAAAGCCAGGGAAACCCTGAATACCCAGTTTCCAGTCCATCACAGGACAAACACATTACACAGTAATAACAAAATATAAATAATTAATTGCAGGAAAGTTATTAACTGTCCTCTAGGTATCTTCACATTCACTTTGTCTAATAGATGTCTACATACATACTACAAACTCCAATAAAAGGGAGGTGATGAACACAAGTCAGTGCAGGCCAAAGATGCTGTATCCCTGAGTCAATCTGAAAGGAATCTGTATTGCTGGCATCCCACGGGCAGTGTTGTTCTTATGAATCAGTCCGTGCCACAGTCTTGATCCTGCGGCGGCGTCACAGTTCCCTCTTCACTTCATACTGACACACACAAGAATCTCTCTGGCTGTCCAGGTACGGCTTACATCCCATGTGCATAACAGCATCAAACAGCAGAGTCACTGTTGACTCACAAGCTGCCAGGAAGGACAAGAGAGAACAAGAAGACAAACATGAGATAAAAATACAAAATAGGGGAAAGGTGAGCTGCTTTAAAAACATGCACCCGCTAACACCTCCCTGTAAGTGAGTCAAAAACGGTTTTGTGTGTATTTGAATATAGCATGCATTATTAATCAAATACAGATTTTATTGTAGATTTAAGTCGCATTTAATGTTTACTTTTGTTTTAAGAATAATATTAAAATGCCTCACAGCAATATCCTATCCACACTCACAGCAGCATAGAGAGCCAAGTGGCAAGACAGGTTTGATTAGAATTTAATTTCAATTCTCAAATATAGATCTTGGGCCATTTTTCAAAACCGTAGTAAAGATGAGACCAATACAAATATACTAATTTAATTCATGATCAAAATTACAATCTTAATGTGGTTATGAGTCAAGATTTACAATTTGTAAAAAAGTAGCTCTATCTTACCATCTGCTGGACACAATGTGTTTTACACTTGCTCACTTAACTTGCCCAAGCTCTGTATCTTTCCTATTTATCCTTGAACTACAGCAGAAATTAATTTGTTGATTTTATAAGATGTAAATGTAAAATTTCACAAATGTCTACCACTGAAGCACAGCTTCTTTCCTAAATTTCGTTCTAAAAGTTTGCTGTAGTCCACCACTTTTTAAGTAGATTGCATTCTCAGATGCACCGGTCCTACATCCGATTAGATTGTATCCTATAGGCCCTTTTCACAGCAGCCATCTTGACATGTCATTGCAGGGTAAACACAGGTGTAATTAAGAACATTAATTATGGCCCTGATCAACTGAAGTGGACCTGGTATTGTGCATGCTAGCTCACTGGAATGGCTGTGACAATAAATAAGATGGGACCATAATTCATTTGAACATTTACACCTGTTTTTACTCTGTAATGACAAGTGGAAAAGGGCCTGTTGTGGAGAACTAACTGTAAATATACAGTATTTACATGTTGCTGGCCCTGCTGACTCAGTACAGACATCACAAGGGGGGGGGAAGAAAAACTGAGAATGCAAGTGAACTTAATGTTTCACTCTCACACAGTGTCTGACACTGTGCATGATAACGATAATGTGATAATCATGATAAATTAAATGTATTATTTGATAAAACATCATAATCTACAATTATCTAAAGGCCATCACCTGATTCTCGTTAATCTGGTTCAGAATGCAACCCCATCATCATCCTGCATCTGATTTGAACATGACGGCCCAATCCCAATGTCCCCCCTGAGGCTTTAAACCCTGAACCCTCAGGGACTTAACTGACATCACCTGGTAAATGGTTGAGTGTGAGAGGCTGCGAGGGCTTGAAATGGTGTAAATATGAACGGGACAGCACTTTGTGGCGACATATCACGTTTCCTTCACAACGCCAATTGTAGGTTTTTACGACTGATTTGAACGTCTCCCAGGCTCTTGCCTTACGAGACGAGAGGTCAAATAATCAATTTACTTGTTTTTGTCAAACTTCATTAAGCAAAATGAAAAGAAATGGTTGATGAATAAACCAGGTGAGTAATATAGTCTAATGCTTGCAGTTCTCTGATTTTATTTGTTTTGTATGTACCATCTGAAGTCCTTAATGTTAATGTTTATGTGTAAATTGCCAGGCGTGCCATCCTCTTTGTTTACCTTTTTTTCTTTAACGCCTCCGGGCTTCCCCTGATAACTGCAGGTTTAATGTCACAAAGCTATGAATTGTGGGTAATACCCTCAGGCAAAGTTTGCAGAAATGCGGACTTCCGGAAAGTGTTCACAAAAGGCTCAAAATGTCTGCGAGAGAGCCCCTCAAGTACTTGACGATTTGACAGTGGGTCAGCCCTAAACCCTTAAAGGAACATGCCTCAGAGTCTGTGAGTGTGGATATTGGGGATCGGGCCACTGGCTCAGCCTCTTACCTTGGACACTCTTGGCCAATCCCAGAGTCTTTTGCACATTCCTGCAGATGGTCTCGAGGCAGTCCTGGAACTGCTCATCACAGTCATGCTTCTCACGGCCGCAGGTGTCATAACAGCGGTCATGTTGGTTACAACACTTGGTCATGGACGGGATGCCTATGTCAAACTGGACAAAAACAGATTTGTCACTCTTTATAATGTATTTTAGAATGACATTCACATGATGGGAGACTAGCATTTCCTTCAATTCAAAAGATGTGATAATGGTTCAGTGTTTTGTTGGTAAAATCTGAAAAATAATGTTTCAGCAATGACAAAAGGCACAACTCACGAGTCCAAGTAAGTTTTTTTTAAACAAAAAATGAAACAAAGCACAATCACAACGAGAGAGCCATTCCTGTTCATCGCTCAAATGTGTGAAAAAAGATGAGGAAAATAGATAATCATTTTTAACAAAGCCTACTTAACTGATGCTGGATTTCTGAGCCCAATACCAATATCAATATTTGAGAGTTAGAAAAACCTATAACAACATATTGGCCAATATTTGTTTTTGTATTTTTTTATGTTAATTTAATGTTATGTTAAAATTTGGATATTAAAGAGTTGTGTCCAACATATGCGCTAAGTGGTAGATCTATAAAGCTAAAATGTTAGGCAACAGTCAATGTACACGAATAATGCAGTTTGGGTTGCTGTGTATATCAGGAATGGTAATCAAGTGTTGCTTGTCCCAGACATGTAAGAAAGCTCCAAGCCTCCCAAACTGTCAGATCTACCTGAATTCCAAACAGCGGGGAGCCACATCCGTTGGGTGGTGGGTTCTTGTATCCAGGGCGAGCTACCGGCTTGTAACCTGTGAGAGAGAGGAGCAAAGGTGAAGACATGTCTTGTTCTGTCAGACAAGTTATCTTGCTGTCAGAGATAACCACATTAGTACACCACTATTAAATGGCTTACTGTGCAGCTCAAGGGGTGATAATGTATATCTTCTGGCTCCCAGGTGTTACATAAACTCAGCATTCTTTCTTTCATATTGACTTGACATGGCAAGGAAAAGCACAGGTATGAATAATATCCTTAATATATAATATATCCTCCTGAGACCCAGCCCATTGACATGTGTCCTCTGTAGTGGACATTTTGTCCATATGCATATCCTTTTACTCTTTTGTCTTACTCTATCAACCCCTGGTGTATTGTAAAGAGGACATCATGTGTTTTTTTTAATCAAGTTGAATGTATTCTTGGTTTAATATCACTCTACGGCCATAATCTGTTCATTTTTTTAGTCTTTTCACACTGAAATGGTCCTATGGTACATACTACAGTGGTTACATGCTGTAAAAATAAAAAATAAAGTTTAAAAAGCTTAAATTGTAAGATTTTCTTTTAACCCTAAATAGGAAGGAAATCACACAAAAAAAGTAATTGAAAGACTTTTTTTACTCGGTTCCCAGGAGGATATAGAATATAATAACATCCTTAATATATATATATATATATATATATAATATAATAATATCCTTAATATATAATATATATATAATATAATAATATCCTTAATATATAATATATATAATATAATAATATCCTTAATATATAATATAATAATATCCTTAATATATAATATATATAATATAATAATATCCTTAATATATATATATAATATAATAATATCCTTAATATATAATATATATTATAATAATATCCTTAATATATAATATATATAAATATATAATATCCTTAATATAATATATATATATAATATAATAATATCATTAATATAATATATATGAT
>CAKAOI010039397.1:0-28526 GCA_916701655.1 Sebastiscus albofasciatus
GGTCCTGTCTGATTCAGCAACACACGCAGCCTGCTGTGGATGGAAATCCACCGAAATCCACGAGCTGAACCCTTGAACTGTTTGTGACCTTAATCACCCACGGGAGGCCGTTACACACTTTACGATCCTATTGGACAGATAATGGACAATTCTCTCTCACACACACTTTCACTTATTTAAGCCCCAAACAACCAGCGGCAGCAGGATGGCTCACACACACACACCGGCTGATGTTTATTGTTTCAGGCCCATTCCAGTGGGCTCGTGCACATTTTTTGTTTTTATTTAGAATAAATGAAATTCATTTAGTACTAATTTATTTACTTATTTTCTTTAATTAATTAATTTATTTATTAACCATTTTTTTATCTCTAAAAGTTAAAGCTTTTACTTTGAAAAGGACCACGTTTGATTTCATAAAAAAATGTCGATTAGTTTGTCTGAAAGGAATTTTTGCTGATTGGTTGAAAAACTGAACTGGCTTCTGTTTTTTTTTTCTTTGATGGTGATTTATGATATTTGTATTCATCCTTTTAATTCGTCCTAGTGAAACTTGGATAAGCTCTTTATATCCATAGCTCTAACATGTCTAGTGTGTATAGTACATGTGTCTGCAGCAGGTCGTCGGGCTGCAGCTGTACAGTCAGCAGCATGGAGAAGGCAGAGCAGCGCGGATGTGTTCACCAGATAACCCGGGATGTAACCGGGAGCAGCGAGTCAAGGAGCTCCTTCACGGAGACACAATAAAGGTTTATGGCTGAACTCACAACAGACTCACAACTCCAGTCATCATGACTTTTAGAATCTGCTGATTTAATCCTCCGTTTTTATTAAATCAGTCAGTCTGGCGCATTCTGGCACATTGATTTTTTTTTTTTCCAGTATGATTTTAATATCCCAACAAATCACCTTTGGCCTCATAGAAAATGACTTTTAAAAGTATGTTCATTGAAATCAGTTTAGCTAATTAAAATGAATCCCACCGTGTCCAGCCTTTATATTTGTCACACCTACATTAGAATGTTGCTTCGGCCTAATAGTGTCCTTAATTATTATTATTCATTCATTATAATGAAACCTTATGTTTCTATATTCTGTTATACTCATTCAGACAAAAGGAAATTGAAAATTAATACAAAAATGTATTGAGGGGGTGGAAAAGATGTAAATTAAAATGGAGCATGTGCATAAAACAAAGCAACACTACAACTGTATATTCTCAGTATTATAATAGAGGACCAGTCAAATAATATAACAGCGTTTTTCATGTGCCAAGGTCTGGCTGTGCTAGTGATCCCCCTGGGACAGGCCAGGCCAGGCCAGGCCAGGCCAGGCCAGGCCAGGCCGGGGTCAACCAGAGGGGTCACCGTGTTCCAAGACAGGAAGTCAAGCAGGCGCGTGAAGCGTATACAGGAAACAGAGCATTATGGAGAGTCTTTATCCTCATGGCTCCGGCACCGTGTGGAGGTTTCACAGCCGTGTTTGATGTCACCGCACATTAATACTTTTCATCCAAACCTACCCATCCTCACTTCCTGTATAGAAACCCATGCAGTCCCAAGCCATTTAACTTCCAAACATTTTTTTAAATCTGCTCATGCAAGCATCATCACACATTTCTATTGACAACAGTTGAGGATATAGGCCTCCACAGAATTATTTAGGCCACTCAGAGTGATAAACTAGTAGCCTATATATAGCTACAAAAGCACCAAAATACAACCTTAAAATGCAAAAAGAATTAAGTTTCAGATCCTGACAGATATCCTCTCAAAACTCCATTACAAAATTATCAAATTTATTTCCAACGAGATACATGACAATGAATAACCTTGATAGGCAAGCTTCATTTTGATTGATACAATAAATAAATATTTAGGCTTATCTGAACAAATAGGCAAAAATACAAAAGACATTGAATATGTTTTTTTTCCATTTGCCTACAATTATTCTATCATCATTATGCTTTAAACATTTATGCTTTAACATGTAGACTAATCTTGTGTGTCCATCCACATTACCGTTACCGTAGGTTAGGTCAGGTCACACTCTGAGAGTTCCTGCCATCACCACCTGGATGCAGAGGGGAACCGTCCCTTTGTTACCTGGGTCTCCTGTCTGTTGGCTAAACCCATCAGCCGAACCCACAAAACACAGAAAATACAACAATCACAAACTAAACCAACTATATTCCCATTAAACCCCTCGATGGTACAGGCCTTACCTACCAGAGCAGCATGCAGTTTGAGCCGAAGCCTCAAGCAACATATTAAAAGAAGGTAAAACCCCATTCCGACTGGTCAAAAAGGGACACATTTTAAGACGCTAAATCCTAAAAAGGTGCAGCTTTCAGCCAATGAAGCTGAGCCCAGCCTCCTCCTGGACACTCTCTCTCACTCATCTGAGGCTATAATAGGGCCATCATTCCATCCTTTTTGTTGTTTTTTTCCTCCAGAGGATGGCAGGCTACAACAGCAGGGTGCCTACAGGCTTTTTAAAAAAAAGAAAAAAAAACTGCAGCAGCTGCCAAGAAGACGATTCATGTGTGAATGATTCATGTGTGATGGCCAGTTTGGTCTAAGTGACACAAATGGCATATGAAATTGGGCTGTATGAAAAGTGTTGATAGCTAATTTGTCACAGGAAGAACTCTGAATGCCTTTTTTTAAAGCGCTGGTGCCCATTGTGGGGGTCCAATAGGAGTCCTTGAGGAGGTTCTGGAGGTCCTCTAAAGGGGCTTCGTTGGATCCCCCACCAAAATAAGGACACTGTTATATTTCTTTTTCCCAAGAAGTTTGAACAGAGAATGGAAGTTTTGCCCAGAGGCCACATTATGGTGTCTTTTTAAAGATAAAAATACTCACTGGAATATTGTGTCAAGGAATATGTAACAGAAAAAATTCTGTCACACAAAATCTTAACAAACGTGGCTCACTGGCTTCGTATTGATCGATAATAAGAGGGCTGCACAGTGCTTCTATCCACCTCCTCCTCTGCTGCTCACCTGTTGCTGTTTATTCATTCACCCCGGCCATTCAAGGCTCATACACAACTCATCCCACTGCACTGAATGCAATGGTGTCTGTTTATGTCAACATGCACGGCTCATTCAAATGAATTCCCATTTTAATAGTCGGAGCGGTGACGTTAAACAGCTTGCGCTGGGCTTCAACAGGTCACATGAATGAAAGTAGCCTCCGGCCTAATTAGAGCATCTTTTTTCCTCCAGTCTTAAAAAAGCAGGGGGCGCATCCAAGCTCTCCGCATGGTCGCCACCTCTAATTGCGTCTAATTAAAATCCCCTGGTCATGTTTTCAAACTTGAACAGGTGTGGTTTGAATGGGAGCATTGGTTGGCTTTAAAAAGTCTGGATTCAGACTGGTATCTGCAGAAGAACCGCTTGTGATGGTGATACAGAGAGTGTGCTACTGTGTGTGTGTGTGTGTGTGGTCTGGTTATTGGTAGCACAGACTGGTTTATCATAAAAGACTCTGAATCAGTCACCAAAACATTACCAGTGATATTGTGAATAAAAGGAAGAGTAAATGTTTGTGTACAGCCAAAATGGGAAACTTTTCATGAGCGAAGAAATCCGTTTTGTTGTTGTGACAATGTATTCTTTGGATAATCCTTTGGGTATTATAATTATTCAGTTTAAAAAATAATAAAATTAACCGTATACCACCTAAATTAATTTAGTTTAGTTTTAATAAAGTTTTCTATCCATCAAAAGTCCATGTCCTATTATAAATGTGTCCATTTTACCGTGGCTCAGTGCTTTTGTGTGTCTTTTTTAGCAGATTTACACACATTTGCTTTGTTTTCACGAGCTTGAGCTGCAACAAAATCCCTTGAACTGAGGACATTGGATTTTAAAATCTTTAACACACACGTGGGTGACACTGCTTAGTGAGATGAGGATGATAAACTGGAGTCATTAAAGGTTCATATCAAGCCTTAAAATGATGAGTGCATTCTATTCTCCGGTGATACTTGTGTCGACATCTGCGTGTAAAAAAAGGTTCGTTGGTGTTGTTAAGTTAGTGCAGCGTTTGGTGCAGAACGAGCTGAGGGGCAGATCAGATAATCAGTAGCTCAGCGGTGTTTTCAGTCGTAGACGGATCTTTGGCCGGCTTGTCGGTGTATACCCTTTCCCAGCATCCTTTTGGTCTTTTAGGAGTGTGGCGTACAAAAACACAAATCTTCTGATTTTAGACGTGCCAAGTGTTAGTGTGTAGTGTAGAGTAACACTTACAACCTTCTTCTTACATACAGCTCCACATTTGAATTCATATTCTTGAGCAAACTGTAAATTAAATGTCTGTTTGTGTCAGATGAAATATTACACATCTGTTATGATCTCATGTTTGGGAATATTCTTACATTGTTTTATTTGCAAAAGATATGCCATAGTTTCTGGGTGAAAACTCAAAAAGTGGCTTGACATTAATATAAACTTTTTATTGCATCACAGATTTTGCTGAAGGAACTTAAATGTAATTTATATGATGCAGCAGAAATATGCTGTACATACATACATGTATTCTGGTTCTATTTGTTGAAACTTCCAAACATTACTTCTAACAGAAAATGGCTTATGATCTGAAATACTTATTATTATTATTATTAATATTAAATGTCACCAGTCAAATATCAGACTGAATACAATATAGTGACCATAATTCATCTTTACAAATCACCACTGATTTATTTCATATTCTAATATTTAATTACAGATCATGCAGTCCCCACAATTAAAACATTCTATTGTAGAAAGGCAATTCTTTAAAGAACCTAAAAACCTCAGGAATGAACACTTCTGCGTATTTGTTACTATTTCTGTTTGATTAGTAACTTTAACAGCCTACCGGGCAGCTAATTCAGCCTGTCGGCATCTCTTTGTCCGAGCCCGTGATCTAATACTTCCATGATGGAAGCCAGCAGGCCTGCAGTCTGCCTCCAGTTTCTACACTTGTACTACCCTCTAGTGATGCACAGTGTGTCCTGCAGCTTCATTTCGAGCATCCTCAGGTTCAAAGTGTAGCGTAAGAAAGAAGATTTGAGCTCTCCTTATAGTAACTAAACAACACAAACTAAACTGAATTGAGGCACATTTTCATTTTTCTCCACTGATGTTGTGATCAGACAGACTGAGCAGCAGGTGGTGATCACCATAAAGCAAACCACCACAAACACAAATGAAAAATGTCCTTTGTTATGGCCAGGCTCTTCGGGACCTTAACAAATAAGGAAGCAAAAACTGCGAGGGAGTAACTCCAAACAAAGAGATTTATTTAACAAAAGTTGAATTTTGTTAACAAAGGCAACATAAAGATGAAAAACAGAAAACACATGCTGACAGGATAACTTAAGGAATGTTTAAAGGGGGTCTTATAGAGCAGAGAAACAGTGGCCAGCTGTCTCCAATCACTTGATCAGCACCTTCACCTCCAGATCCAAGCAGCCAGGGACCAGGAACACTGCAACACACAGGCACAGCACAGCACAGCCCAGCACAGCATACCAGCCCTGGAAGAGGCCCTGGAAGAGGCCCTGGGGCTGTCACACCTTCAGTATGTACTTCACCAATTTAGTGTTGCATTTGCATAAAATTGGGAGACTTGCAAAAGACAGATTAAAAAAAGAACGGTCAGGGAGTCCCTTTGTGTCGAGTTCTAAAACACCGGATCCCACTTTTCCCATAATGCAACTAAGTAGAATGTTTCCGTTACACCCTCTCCGCCTTGTAAACACCAGTGTCTCTTAAACAGAGGCCCTCTGTTTTATACATGTGTTGATGACATCACAACATAATCGTGGTTATTTTCTCTTGCTTTGCAAAGCTCCTCCAGAGCCTCAGAACAACTGCTTTCACTTCCCACAGCTACCGAACTTTATGTGTACAAATTAGTCAAGGGGTTCTTTAAATCACACACTCTCATGACAAGCTTAATAGGTGTTAAAAAATCAGTTCCACTTCTATCAGTCCACTGAACCTTAACTGGAGCTTCCAAGCCAACAAAGTCAAGAGTAGTCTAATGACATCTGCATCATGCAGCGTGGAAATGACACAGTCGACCCAGTTCTAGTGTAGTGTGCGAGTGTACAGCGGTTGATACTTATTTTACCAGTATGGAAATATCTGAAAACCTGTGTGTGAATCTGTGTGCAGATCTTCCCAAAATAATGAATTTTAACTAATGACTTTGTGTGAAATATATCTGAATCAAGAACCCGGAACACATCAAATCATTATTGAGTGTGTCACACAAACATCAGCTTTAAATTCAAATGAAAATATTAAGACGTGAGTTAAACTTGCAGATATATTTCCTCGTTCTTTGCTTAAGGCTATATTACAAAAAAAACTGTAAAGACACATGCTCATACTCAAAATACTCAAATATCTGAATATATATACTTATATATTTTGGCATAAAGTAGACCAAATAAACAAAATGTAAAGACATTTTCAAGAAATATTTTTTTGGGGCAACATTTTAGGGTTTGTTACCTTAAAGCAACACAGTACCGGTGGTGGTAAGGAATGAAAAAAGAGATATTGTTTTAAAATTTGAATAATACTCATGGGAAATATTCAATCATCTCACCAGTTTAAAATGCATGTCATTTGGAAATGAAAAAACATTCAAAATTAACTCTTTTCATAAAGTTGTCTGTCTGAACAGTACCCTTAAAGAGTGTTCATATCATATTTCAACAAACTTTACATCAATAATCTATCAAACCAAACTATCATAACCCTTCTTCAAAACAGTTCCCTGATGTGTGTTTCTCTCCTGACATTGAATGGTCCCTTTTTGTTATTTACTGAAGAAAAACTAAAAACAAAGAACTATCCAAAGCATGCTATATGAAAAGAATAGGTGAAAATTGGTTATCAGCTCATTGTCTTCCTCAATACTAAATTCTACATTCATCCTCACTAACATCAACCGGGAGGGCTAATTCTACCTTCTTCTTCTTCTTCTTCTTCTTCTTTGAAGAGACGTGGAATAATGAGTTCATTCTGTAAATGGAAGAAAATGTGTGTAAAATATAAGCATATGCTCTGCAGAGGTGACTCACAAAGTGCATTGCTATAGTAGACTATAACAATGTAATAACCTGACCTTCATTACAACTAACATGATCAAATTTATCTAGGTTAATTCGTAGAGATGAAGAGAAAATTATGATGACTGTTGTGCTTTTTGTAACAGTATATAAATCTAAATAACAAAATATGTCATAACGGTATGATGTTACCTCAAGGCAAATATTTGCATTTTAACAATTTTCCATGACTTGAATTATCAAATAAAGTACATTAAACAATTAAAAATGAAATGTTACTCATCTATCATTGTGAATCCATTTTTTTTTCTGATTGTAAAATGACAGAAAAATACATTTTCAGACCATTTTTATAGAGAGAGATGATGATGGAGCTGAACCATGTGTGGAAGGCTGCACAAGAAGGGATTCAACATGTTCTCCAGAGAGTCATGGGATAAATGAAAACACTGCTATTGGTTTCCTTATGAGCCTGCCTTGTTTTTAAGGTATTTCATCATAATTGAGGATGTATTATGGGAGTATAACAGCCCAAAAAGTGTTATGTTATGTTTTATATATGTGTGTGTTTCTATCGGTACATGGATGATAGGCAGCAGTGGGGAAGGCCTGATACTGAAAGACCACTAGATGGAGTAAGATGCTGACACAAAATGACCCTACATCCTCACCAAATGCCAAGATTCATTATATTCCAGATTCATTAAATTGATATTAATGCAATGATTTACTGTCGGTGCTGGTTTCAAGTGGTTTAAGGTGGCAACTTAAAAGAAAAGCCTGAATACGATGCTTCTGTGCATGGCATGACAGCTCACTGAATGGTTTGATGAGTATGAAAATGATGTGAATCACATACTGTGACCTTCACACCTCATCAGATCTCAACCCAACTTAACACCATATGGGAAATATGTTTTATTATTTTTATTTAACCTTTATTTAGTCAGGATAAACCCTGGAGACGCGTTGTGCTCTCCACCATCGTCAACACCGAATAGACCACCTTTGATAGAACGGGGCTCATCCCTCCAGAAGAGATCCACTCAGTTAGACAATCTATGACAGAGGAGCCCTGAAGCTGTTCTGGAGGCTCTTAGTGGAACAACACCTTATTAACAGAATTGATGTTATACTCTAATTTGTCACCCATCTGTACATGTTGTATGTGGAATCTTAATGTGCAAAGTACATTCTACTTTCTATAACTGTCAAATAAATGTAGTTAAAAGTAAAATATTTACCTCTGAAATATAATAGCTCTGCGATAGTCTGGCGACCTGTCCCCATCTTTGCCCAATGCCCCCCCCAAACCCCCCCACCACACCCGCAACCCTGAACAGGGATAAGCAGTTACAGAAAATGGATGGATGGATGGACGAATGGATGGAAATATGGTGGAGTAGAAATAAAAAGTAGCACAAAAAATGCATCGGGGGGGGATTAGCTGCTAAGCCCTATCCACCCGCCACCCGATGCGTCCCACTGTCTGTTCTTTTTTTTAAGCTCCAGGTTTAATTAAACACAAATTAGCGTTATAAATATGCAACATAAAATTTCAAACGGAAAGTTTTGAAACTGGAATTTCACACACGTTCCCTCTTCAAGACGAGGCCTCGAGATCGGGCAATAAAGCAAGAGGGGAATCGGGGGAACTGAAACTCCGGGAGAACAGCAGGGAAATCAAAAGCGTGCATGAGATGCATATTTCACCATTTATCAGAATCAGATTATATATATATATATATCATGAATGATATTGACAAAAAGTGTTATATCATTTATATAATTCATGGTAGAATATCAGTGTATAAATAAATGAATATAAATATGAAATGGAGGAAAAAGATATTGTAGCTGTCTGCGAGCACCCAGAGCCAGGATAGTAGGCCTACATCATATTTGTAAAGAGACCAGCTGAAACTCTGTGTATAAATGTATGTGTATAAACCACAGACTGTCTATGGTAGAAACAACGTCGCTGCCGTATTTATGCCTAGATGACGTTATGTTGAATGTTGATGGAGCAGCTGCATAGCCTGGCACTGATCCATCCAAACTCCATTCAGAAAACAAGCAATTTAAAAGTTGTTTGTCGTCTTGCAGACAGACCTGACAAAGCATGAATTCAGACGATTTACAAATCGGCATTATTATGTACTTATTTTGGCATAATTTTGATCCGTTTACAACAACGTTGCTACTGTATTCATGTCTTGATAGCGTTATGTTGAGTGTTCATGGAGCAGCTCCAATGTTAGCATAGCCTGGCACTGATCGATCCGAACTCCATTCAGAATACAAGCGATTTAAAAGTTGTTGGCTTGTCGTCTTGCGGAAAGACCCGACAAAGCATGAATTCAGACTTTTTACAAATCGGCATTAATGTGTACTTATTTCGGCATATTTGTGATCTGTTTATTGTTATTAAATCACAGCACAATCTGTTTATTTTGGGTTCATACTGCAGTAGTGGCTTGTTAGATACAGTCACTCCAATTTCACTGTATGTGAATACAGCTTGCCACCAGGTGAAGTCATGAACCCAGACACGACGGCGTTTGGTTTTCCAACATATCTGGGACTTCCACAACATGAGCAAAGCAGCAACAGTGGTTATTTCTTCCATACTTGATGGCAAAAATGACAGAAAGAAACATTGTTGGTATCTATGGAGACAAGCTCCTTCTCCTTTCTGGTGCATCTAGCACGAATGAACACAAATGATACCCGCGGTCCAACTTGCACAAGAGAAGTGACGCAAAAATGTTCTTCGTTCTTAAGTCTGGACACAGCATAACAAGGCCCAGTGTTACTGGTTTTCAAGGCACATTAAAGGTCTGCTAAACTTGGTCAGACTTTCACTCTGTAGTTCATTTTACTCTTGCTCTGATTTTAAATTAGCTTAAGTCCCAAATGTTTAATTTTTCATCATGTTTCAACGAACATTGGAATGTACAACAAAGAGTTATCTCGCTACTTTGGCATCAACAGTTTCCACAACCACATTCTCTAATGATAAATATTACAAGTTAACATTACACAGTGCCTTTGTGCAAATAATTAAAGCATTTCTGTGAATCTCCTGACTCAACTGCTGCTGTGATGCTTCCTGCCCGGTTCTTGACTCGGTAGAGTCTAGACTTGGTGTAGAAGTCCTGGGTGGAGGGCAGGCTGACAACGATGGTTTTCTCTGCAGTCCTGACTGTCCATTGTAAACTGTTCCTGTCCTGTTTGGTGGGCGACCCACAAACCTCAAAGTGATGGACGTGCAGAGAACAGACTGGATTATTGCAGTGTAGAATTGTATCAGCAGCTCCTGAGGCAGGTTGAACATCCTGAGCTGGCGTAGGAAGTACATCCCCCGCTGGGCCTTTTTTCCTGATGGTGTCTAGTCCACCTGAGGTCCAGGGAGATGGTGGATCCCAGAAACCTTCTGCAGTAGACACAGTGTTGTTCAGAATGATGATGGGGGGGCAGTGAAGTGGGGCTCCTCCTGAAGTCCACAGTCATCTCCACAGTTTTAAGAGTGTTCTGCTCCAGGTTCTTCTGACCACACCAGAGGGCCAGCTGGTCAACCTCTCATCTGTATTCAGACTCGTCACCGTCCCGGGTGACGACGATGACCGTTGTGACGTCTGAAAATTTCAGGAGTTTAACAGACGGGTCTCCTGAGGTGCAGTCATTGGTGTTAGAGGGAGAAGAGCAGTGGGGAGAGCACACATCCCTGGGGAATGCCAGTGCTGATGGTCCGGGTGCTGCATGTGATTTTTCCCAGCTTCACCTGCTGCTGCCGCCGGTCTGTCAGGAAGTGATCCACTTACAGGAGGGGGCTGGGACCGTGAGCTGGGTGAGTTTGGAACAGAGGACGTCTGGGATGATGGTGTTGAACACCGAGCTGAAGTCCACAAACAGGATCCTTGCATATGTACCTGAGGAGTCGAGGCGTTGCAGAATGTAGTGAACTCCCGTGTTGACTGCATCATCCACTGACCTGTTTGCCCTGTAGGTAAACTGCAGGGGGTCCAGAAGGGGTCCTGTGACGTCATGACCACAAATGTCAAGGCAACAGGCCTGTAGTCATCTAGTGCTGTGATGGAGGGTTTCTTGGGGATCGGGATGATGTGGAGGGTTTGAAGCAGGAGGGGACTTCACACAGCTCCAGTGATCTGTTGATGACCTGAGTGAAGATGGGGGTCAGCTGATCAGCACAGACTTTCAGACAGGAGGGAGACACGCCATCTGGGCCTGGAGCCTTCGTATCGTAAATTCGTGAGCCTGGTTGATAGCTCAGGGCTTTTCCCCTTTTCTATCCATAGGCAATCATTGGAGGGAGGAGGGAGGAGAGAGGAGATGGAGGAGGAGCCCAGTTGGTGCTGAGGCAGCATGACCCATTCCCGGCCAGTTGAGGAGGGTTTCTTTTTTGTTTTGTTATATATAGATATATCTATATATATCTATATATATCTATATATATATCTATATATATATAGATATATCTATATATATCTATATATATATAGATTGATATTTCTATATCTATCTATATATATAGATAGATATATATAGATTTTTTTTTCTTTATAACAAAATAAAATAAAATGAAATATGGATAAAACTAAATGGAGAGAAAAATAAAAAAAAAACGGATAAAATAAATTAATTAATGGAAAAAAAAGAAGAACAAAAAAGAAATAAAGAAAACTTTAAAAAAGCCAACATAACTGGTCAAGATCAATATCATGTGAGTCTTCCTGATCTTCTGTCTGTTAAAGAGCTGACACACGTCCTCTTCACAGATCCTGAGTTCAGGTGGAGGGTCAGTGGGAAGGGGGTGTAGGTGGTTGTTTGATGTCAGAGCGGGTGAGGGGTGTGAAAGTGGGCTTATCAAACCTACAGTAAAACCCATTCAGGTTGTCAGCCAGTTGATGGGGGGGAGGTCTCCTGTAGTTAGTGATGTCCTGCAGGCCTCTCACACTGATGCAGGGTGGTTGGCTGAAAACTTGTAGAGTATAGCTCTTCTTTGCTACCCTGATCTCCTCTGTCAGTGTGTTCATGGCCTGGTTGTACAGGAGTCTGTCCCCACTTCTGTAGCAAAGATGGTGGAACGCTGGCCTGCTCTTTTTTTTTTTACTGAGGATCAGGTATGTTCAAGAGAGATCTATAATGCAAATGTTTTTGCTTATCTATTTTTGTGTCATCATTTGATGTCTCTGGATATCCATTTGTCATTTCTTAATTTAATCCATTGCTCATTTATCGTTTAAGGCAAGAGAAGGGATAGCAGGGGGGGATATTGGGTCTGTTGTAGTTAGTTGGGGATGGAACAAGGAGGCTAATTATTGGACTGAAAGACTGAATATTTCAAATGCAAAAAGGACACTCAGGGTCAGCAGGAATCGCTTAGTGCTCCTGTAAGTGTGGTCAATTTTGATTTCTCACCTTATGCTGGTACCCCCCAGCCACAGCGTTATTTCTCTTGAAATGTAATACTGCCACATTCTGTTTTTTTCAGGTGTGTGTGGAGTTCAACAAGATTGTAGGCAAAAACCTCAAGCAGGAATTCTACGAAAGCATCGATCGGCACAGTCTTACCGAGATAGTTTGATCTATGAGAGGGAACGTCGGGCAGCTGTTGACACAGCTTTCACAACAGTGAAATACTCATTACTCATTATGCACTGTTTTTCACAGCTTATGTAATGACAACATATCACAGAAAAGTGCTACTGTATTAGTTGCACACTGTATTAGTTGCACACTATATTAGTTGCACACTGTATTAGTTGAACACGTGTACAAATGTAATGAGAAACTTGAATAAATCCCTTCGTCTGAAGATGTTTTCACAGCAATATAAAATAGATGATAGAGAGGGAATTATCACTTGTTCAACTTCTCTAAGCAGCTTATAATATAGAATTAAAACTAATGCCAAGAATTATTTTGAATCAAAGCAAATATTTAAATAAAAATGCAATTATTTATTTCCTAATCATTTAAAAAAATGTGTTTTTATGCAAATAACCACTATAGATGACAATAACAAAGGAAAGGATATAACATTTAGAATTGCTGATGGTTTACCCTGACTTTGGGACGGTGAAGTTATTTTTGGGGACGGTTCTGTCCGGGTCGGTGGTGAAAAAAGTGCTGTCAATTATAGTTCTTAGAAAGACAATCGGAATCGGCAAGGCATCTCTGGCTATTAAATGAGAAATGTCATGATTGTGCTCTTATGTTTATATCGTTCCTTAAGGACTCTGATGATGAGGACCACCACATTGACATTTGGATCCTCCTGGTTGAGCCTGAATGTGCTGCACTCTCATCTTCCCCGCATCTCAGTCCAGCCTCATTGAGGATCATCATTGAGGCGGAAGTCGTGATGGACAACATTAATGACCTTCCAAAAGCTACATGTGCCTTCTGTTTATGTCTGTTTAAAGGTCCCATATTGTAAAAAGTGAGATTTTCATGTCTTTTATATTATAAAGCAGGTTTAAGTGCTATATAAATACTGTTAAACTATCAAAACGCACAATATACAGAGAAATACACACAGCCCGTATTCAGAAATTGTGCGTTTCAAACAAGCCGTTAGGATTTCTGTCCATTTGTGATGTCACAAATACACAATATATATAGATTATTACACGATTTTAAACATGAACATTCTAAATGTGTCCCAGTTTATTTCCTGTTGCAGTGGATGTAAATAACATCAGCTGCCAGGAAGTAAACATGGACCCAAACTGCAATTCCGTTGAAATGCAATAAAACGGAGCGTTTCAGACACAGGTAATACAGGTATATACGGGCAGACAGTATGAGGAAAATAATGTGTTTTTTAACATTACAGCATGTAAACATGTTCTAGTAGACATACAGTTTGAGCTGTGCCTCTTTAGTGTCTACCTGTATCCGTCTGAGTACAAATATTTACTTTGTGGTGTGTGTCTATTGTTATGAGGATAATAGTTCTGTAGCGTAATCAATATGTGAGCGCTATATGTACAATATATATGCTTGTATATGATGTTTAGGTCTTAGATGCAGAGTCAGCTCGACCTCGGGGGTCTGCCAGCACGCGAGTGTCACATTTTAAAGCACAAACGCATACACAGACACTTGTGACCGCTGACATCAGCATTCTCGGCCCTCTGGTGCGGTCCGTCTGCATCGCCATGATGACATGTCACCATCCCACTTGTCTACAGTGAGGCAGGGAAGATCTTCACTACAACCTCGTGCCTCTGCGTTCACACTGTTGTTATCGTCTCTTCTTTGACCCCGATAGCCCCTCTAAACCTTTGCGAGTTTGATAAATGCAACACAAAAGCCTCAAATGGTTTCATTCCTCTTGGTCAACAATGATAGAGGGAACAAACCGGTGCTTGTTATTTTGTATTATAAGAAGTGATTCAAGTTCAATGAGGGACAGGAATATCCAGCCACTTGTGTTTTACAGGATGTAGAAGTGTGTGCTCAGGACTTGCATATTAGTGCTCACTTCATTTGCTTTATTACACGGCTTTGTTGAGTACTCGATTTCTTCATAGCAGACCGTTGCTGTGTTTCATTTATTTATTTTATTTATTGATTTAAAAAAGGATCCCCATTAGCTGATACCAATGGCACCAGCTAGTCTTCCGAAATCAAATACATTACATTTATCACATACATACTATATACTGTACAACATCATATTTGTGTTACGCTAATAACATTCAAATTTTCCAAACATATATAAATTTCACATGCATTCACATCATCCACAACCACTATCGATGAGCAGCTGAAATAATGCATTCTTAGATGGTATCTGATAGAGGATTTGTTAGAGGATTGACGGATGTAAAGAGGGCAGCTATTCCAGTGATTGATGGCATCATAAATGTCTTTTTTAAGGCATTCGATTTTGGGTAAGGTAACATGATGACTGCTGTTCTAGTAAAATGACTGTGAACGTCCCTGCAGTTGGTAATTTGACTGTATAAAAACTCGGGTTTAGTGGAATAAATGCCGTTACTAAAGAATGTGACTGTGCTTAGGGCAAGTCTTTTCTCTACTGGTAACCATGAGAGTTTCCGATGCTAACTGTCTGTGTTTGTTCTTATGGGGCAATGTAAGACTCGTCTTGCAGCTCTGTTTTGGGCAATTTGTAATTTCCTCAGTACACTTTTTGATGCCGAAGACCATACAAGTGAGCAATAGTCCAGGTGGCTTATATTTAAAGATTTAACTACATGCCCCAGAACGTGTGCTGGAAAATAAGGCAGGCGTTTTCTTGCCGTGGAGATTCCATTTCCCATTTTCCTGACAATTGTGTCAGTGTGCTCTATACCCAAGACAATTGACTGTCTTTAGTTAGTCCCAGTAATTTGACATATTTAATAATTAGAATTTTGACAATTTAATATACCGCTGCTATGGCTGAGTTCTGCCGTCGGACTCTGGCAGGTCGTTTTTGTGTCGAATTATTGATTTCTTAATGTAATAAGCGGGATGATGTACAGCGGGTCATTGTTGTGAAATAATAATTATGTCTACTGCGTGCAATTAAGGTTCGAAGTTAATACAACTTGACCTGTTTAGTTTCACCTTGTGTAAAAACTGAAATGGTTTAGGGCAATGGGTTTCAATGCAATTTTCTAGTAAAGTCAACTAATTCAGGATAAGAGTGCTGCAGGCGGAGCAGATTTTAGATTCTGCCTGTCAGTAGGGAGAAGATGAGCCAGACAGTGATCAGAGAGTCCCAAAGCTGCAGGGGGAACAGAGCGATGAGCGTCCTTTAATGTAGTGTAGCAACGGTCCGGTGTGTTATCGGCCCTGGTGGGACACTTAGGTAGCTCTTTGCTGAGGTTTGCTCTGTTAAAGTCCCCAAGAACAGAGTCTAGATGATTTTTCTCCACGTTAGTAATCTGGTCGGCCAGGTGTTGTAACGCCTCACTAACACAAGCCTCAGGTGGGATGTAAACGTCGACCAGAACCAACTCCCGTGGTGAATAAAATGGTTTGAAGTTTATGAGATGAGGGCTGCATGTTTTCTTCAACACTGTGACATCTGCACACCAACCTTCATTTATGTTAAAGCAGATTCTGCCTCCTCTCAGTGGAGTTGAATGCCCGGCAGATGTATAGTGAAGTGTCTGGGATGTGCTCAGCGAGCTTTTAGTGAACCACAGGGCGGGCGGATCAGTCTGTGTTTGCTCTGTTGAGAAGCAGCAGCTTCTTCATCTTGTTGGCTGGAGAGCGTGGACTTTCACCAGATGTATCCCTGCCGTCGCAGTTTAATGAGCGTTCCTGCTCGTTTCCCCCCGTCTGCGTCTCCTGGTAATCTAGAGAGCTGCTGCTCCTTCAACTAAAAGCTCTGTAAAAATGATAGGATGACATTTAGCAATGTTGGTAATACAGAAAAATATTTCCGGACTGCATTCAGGAAAGATCCCATCTCATCTTAGGATAGGAATTTAGCTATTACAGAAGTGTCCTAATTTAGGGATTTCCCGAGGTAGCTTTTTTGGCTTGTCCATCTCAAGTAGTTTACAGATACAGGCATGACAGGACGAGTGCCAATTGAAGGATCAAAATTACAGTTCTAGTTATGATTTCTTAAGTTAAGATAAGATAGGATGTCTGAGATAGGATAGGACATGAGTTTAGGAGTTGCCTCTGTAATAGGAAGATGAAGATGAAGAATGAAGATGGGGAACAACATGAACACCGAAATATAATGATTGAAAGGCTACTCAAACCGTATGATGACGATTTGAATTTCCCAGACCATGTAATGGATATCAATTGCCAAGACAATTAATGAATTATTGAATTAATTAATAAAAAGGTGGTCTTTCCTCTCCTCCACCATCACAATTAGTGCCTCCAACTCCTCGAAAATGATATGAACATCTCGAGTAGCCTACAGGTACATTCTTATCAAAGATACTTGTGTAGGTCTTGTGTACATTCCAGACACAGGCATGACAGAACGAGTGCCGATTGAAGAATCTAATTTACAGTTCTAGGATTTCTTAAATTAAAGGTATAATATGCAAGAATTTCCTAAAAAAACAATGTATAGACTGATACAAAAATATTCCCTCTCAATCATCACTATGCCCAACTAGCACACCGATCAGCCATAACAGCCGCAGCCCCATACACAACAAACTGCGGTGCACCGTGTGTTCTGACACCTTTCTATCGGAACTTTTTCAGCTATTTGAGGTACAGCTCTTCTATTGGATCGGACAACACGGGCCAGCCTTTGCTCCCCACGTGCATCAATGAGCCTCGGGTCTGACCCTGTCGCCGGTTCACCGGTTTTCCTTCCTTGGACCACTTTTGGTAGGTCCTGACCACTGCAGACCGGAACATCCCACAAGAGCTGCAGTTCTGGAGATGCTCTGACCGAGTCATCTAGCCATCACTATTTGGCCCTCGTCAAAGTCGCTCACATCCTTACGCTGACCCATTTTTTTCTGTTTCCAACACAAAGTTCAAAATGTTCACTTGCTGTCTAATATATCCCCCCCACTGCCAGGTGCCAATGTAACGAGATAATCAATGTTATTCACTTCACCGGTCAGTGGTCTGAAAGCTTCAGTAGGCAGTATATTTTTGGCATCATTTGGCAAAAATTCCATAATAACCTTTCAGCATATTGTAATTCAAGTGTTCTGAGAGAAAACTAGACTTCTGCTGCTCTGTTTTCAGGCTTTAGAAAATCTAGCCCATGATGTAGACTTTGACCAATCGCAGGTCATTTCATTGAGAGAGAGAGAGCGTTTCTATTGGCTGTGCTCCGGTCATGTGACCAGAACTTGGCATTCCTTCACCAGATTTCACAATGGGGGCGGCGTCACAAACTTTCTCATTTTACAGCTAAACTGTGCACTACAAGATGATTCTGAAAACATCTAAGGAGAGAAATAGGCATTGCAGTAACAGAATATTGATTCATATTTGATCAGCACTGCCTAGTTTCACAGTTTGAGTTTGCGAGTGATTGACAGCTAGCTCTCATAGATGGCAGCTGGACAGCAGACCTCAGATCAGCTCTTACTGCTTGTTTTCCTCCGGTTTGTGAAATCTTGCAGATGCCGTTAGGAGCACTGGAGCACACAGAGGAACATGATTTTTTTCCAGGTTACCTGTTTCATGTACTACTGTCAGGATATAGCGACCGTTTTACAAAAATAACTTTTTTTAATCATATTTGCTCCAAACTCGCCTACTTCAACTTTGATGTTATGGCTGATCGGTGTATACAGTATGTGGTTTAGTTCATTAATGTTAATTAATTTACTCTAACATAGAGGTGTGGCTTTAAAACAGACCCTGGCTTTGGTCAAATTTCACCCTATACTCATAAGAAACAAAATACATGTGTTAATCAGGACAAAAAGAAAAATATTTGGACTCTCTGATGTGATTGTATCTTTACATCCAGTTTCCAAATAGTCTTCTATAGTCTATTCATTAATAAAGTTTGTCCTTCAAACATTGAGATGTGAACTCAGTGATGATGATGATGATGGCTGGAGGAGGTGCACACAGCATCCCTACCGGCTGTCTGGAGCAGAGCTGCTGCAGCAGACTGGGCACCGGCAGGATTCCTGGCCAGGACGAGCCGTGAATGGGAGGGGCGGACAGAGCAGCAGAGCAGCAGCAGTCTGGGGTCCACCAACATCCTCACTAACCCCCCTCCACCTCCGCCCCCACCTACTTCAAAAAACCTCCAGACCCCCAAATCTTCTCCTCCATGTGCGTTTTAACGCCCTTTCCCCCCTAGAGGAGCAGGAAGCGGCGAGGCGAAGTGAAACTGACCTGAAGGAGACATCTTATCAGCAGCGTGGACGCTGTTTTTAGTAGAAGTTTTTGTTTTTTTTCTCTTTCGTCCCGGTGTTCCCAGTAAAGCAGGAAGATTGCCTGGTGTAGCTGCATCGGTGAGAAGGCTCGAGGGGAGGTGAAACTGCGGGAAATGATGACGGAGAAAGAGACGGCGGCGGAGAAGATCATAACAGGTAAAGAGCTGACTAACTGCTTTATGGTAGTGGTTTTAACCATCTCTGACGTATGCAGTTTGTGTGTTCGTCGGTGCGACGCGTTCACATGCTGCTGCTCCGGTGAGAATTCTGAGGTTTGGTAAAGAAATATTCTAGAATTTACGGTGTGAATTCTAGAATGTGTCCGAACTATGAAGCCCTGCCTCGGCTCTGCCTCTCAAGGACAACCGCCGCAGCCTCCTCCAGGACCTCGCCTACTTTAAACCCGCACAGAGCTGCTGCAGCCTCCACTAAAAAATATATATTCACAAGTTTATTACTCTGGCTGATGTGTGTGTTTTTCTGACTGAGCTCAGGGTCGTTTACAGTTGAGAGAGAGAGAGAGAGAGAGGACAGATGCAGAGACCAGCTCGGTCTTTGGTCCTCCATAACGGTGCAGCAGAGTTTGGTCACGTGACCCCCCGTCCCACCGGAGTTGTGACTCAATGCAGCAAAAGAAGTCTGCACCACCACCACCACCATGTCCTCACAGCACCATGTCCTCCTCTCAGGTAGCGCAGCGTCCAGCACCGCCCCAGACCCAGACCCAGACCGGGGTGTGTGTTCTGGGATGCACCGAGAGTCGGGTGTTTTTATCTGCTCGATATAACAGATGGAAGATAAGTTTCTTCTGCCATATAGGTACATACTGTACTGTAATGACGAGCAACGTTGGATAGCTCTCATTATTTTGTTACTCGCTCGTCTGATAGCACAAACAGGAATATAGCAACTGAATTATGACTAGTCAGAATTCCAGTTTCAGATATCTTCACTTCCCCTCAATTGAAGATATCTCTCAGTTTTAGATATCTAAAATGAATGATGACTAGTCAGAATGACGTTGTAGATATAACTAACTGGAGTTAGGGATAGTCAAACTGTAATAACAGATATGTAGGATTAGAGTTTGGACTATAGGTGAAATGACGTTGCAGATATCTGTAATTACGTCAGAAGGGGGGACAGGAGCTATTGAAACATGATGGTGCTTTCAAATGAAACTCGTGAGCTGGTGTCCACACATGGGAAGTCGTGTACACACGATATGCTTGGCGTTCAAGTGGTTAAAGGTCCCACATCATGCTCATTTTCAGGATCATATTTGTGTTTCTACTAGAACATGTTTACATGCTGTAATGTTAAAAAAAAAAACTTTATTCTCCTCATACTGTCGGCCTGAATATGCTTGTATTCACCCTCTGTCCGAAACGCTCCGTTTTAGCGCATTTCGATGGAATTGCGATGAAAGTGCAACAGAATTGCGTTGCTAGGCAACAGCTTGGGTCCATGTGTATTTCCTGTCAGCTTGTGACGTTCACATACACTGCAACCAGGAATAAACTAGGACACATTAAGAATGTTTACGTTTAAATCTGTGTAAAGGGTCTAAATATTGTATATTTGTGACATCACAAATGGACAGAAATCCTGACAGCTTGTTTCAAAGGCACCGTTTCTGAATACGGGCTGTGTGTATTTCCCTGTGGATTGAGCGTTTTGATACTTTCACGGTATTTATATAGAACTTAAGCCTGCTTTATAAAAAAAACATGAAAATCTATTATTATAAAATCTATTTATAATATGGGACCTTTAAGTCATGAGAACGCCGCTGCTAAGCAACGGCAATATTAACGTTACTGTCGGCGTCTAGAAGCCGCAGAGGCTAACAATTTAGCAAGCTAGCAAGCGGGTAACATAACGCAGTAAATGCAAAGACATAATGACAGAGGAGAACGATGAGGCCGTTGGGAATATCAACATTTTCCTCAGATATATTATAAAAGTAGGAAGAAAAACAATATGCGGCTTAAATTACAACATATTAACTTATTATGCACCGAAAAAATAACTTCTGCCATTTCTGTCAACATGAAAAATCATGTCACAAGTCGTGAACTTGGAAATTTCAGAAACTTTCCACTTCCAAGGTCGTGAATACGACATGAGGGGGGCGTTCATATGGGACCAACTCGTAAACACAACCGCATTTGAAGGCACCGATACTGTGGCGCTGCACTGCAGCCGTATTGGTTTATGGGTTTATATAAAGTGTGTCTGGAGACAATCAATCTACAATATTCTGTACATTTCTACCACAACTCTCTAGTGAACAAAGCGCTCATTGGCCACAGATTCCTCGATGATGAGCTCTTTCTATTTCATGTCATTTTCTAACTATCTGATCCACAGTGGTCTCTGACCGCTCGTCTCACAGCCGGCTGTACATAAAGGCTTGGAGGACGGCTCGTTGTGATTAAAATGAGGTTGAAGCTCGTTGTCTACCTCACTACGGTTAGAAAGAGCCATTGTTGGTGTTTTAACAACTTATGAGTTATTGATCCGGGAAGTTTGAATCTGTGAATATCTTTTCCAACTTTACCGAACTATCCCAGTTAGCAAAAGCTTCTGCTGACGCTGTTCAGATGCTTTGTTGGGCTGATATCCAATGGGAAGCCTTGCATGAGCAACGTCATCACAACAACTCTGACTAGTCATAATGAGGTATATAATAACAGATATCATAATTGAGATATCTGTAACTGTTATTTAGGATAGTCAGAACTGAATTACAGAGATCTCTAACTGTCGTTTTGACTAGTCACAATGACGTTATAGATATCTAGAATAAGAATTCTGACTAGTGGAAATGCACTTGTGGTTATCTCTAATGTTATTTCCAGATAGCTTAGCTATTAGATGTTAAAACAGCTCGCCATAGTGTGTAATATCCTTTGCAAATACAGTACCGTACAATTCGGCGGAGACTCAATAATTACAATAAGTAATATAAATAATTATAATAAGTACAATAATAAATTGTAAGTGTGCTTATAATTTCAGTAGTTTAGTCATTTGACATCATACCGTTAGTTAAAGCATTAGAGAACAAGCTTTACATTTCGCAAAAAAAATAAATGGAGTTTGGTTTGAAGTTCTTTCTTCTCAAGATAACTAAGTGTTATGTAACCTGATGTAACTGCACCCTGATGGTGTCCTGCAGGGAGGAGAGCTTAATACCAGACGTTGTGTAACTTGACCTCCTAAAACTAAAAAATGGTTGGTTCATACCTGAGATATTGATATTGTTAACTGGATTTTATGATCACTTAATCGTGAAGGCAGAGTTTTATACATGGTGTATGGTAAGTTATTATCACACTGCACAGGTGCCATGTGTGTGTGATAAAAGAAGTTGTTTATATTCTGAAGATAATTGTATCTTGCTCAGTGATTTTACACCTTCTTAAGATGCGTTTTCTTTGAGTGATTGGGATTATTCTCACGGTGCTGGAATGCAGCATCACTCTGCTGATCCCCCACTGTAGCCTAGCCCATCTCCCCTGCAGTGAAACCAAACTGCATTAACTTGCAGCAGGATGTTGCACAATCATGATAAATGACAATACCCATGTGTCGCATGCTATGGGGGGGAGGGGGTGGGGAGTGACACTGAGCTTGACTGATCACATCAGGCTTTACATCTCTAAGGCCAGTATGGCTGAGTTTATTATTTACTTGGGCAGCCAGTCAGCATCTTAATTTGTGTTTGTCTTGTATTTTCACAGCAGCGCTTTGGAGGATAAAGGAGTCCTTGTGTTTGTGATTTGTTCAAATTGCTATGCTGGCTTAACCCTCTGTGGGGCCATGTCAGAGGAGCATGAAAAGGGTCAACTAAATAAGGTTTTTTTTTTGGTTCTCTGAAAAAGATTTCTGTAGTCGGTATAGGTGATAATAGATCAAAGTTCCAGTACTTGAAGGGGTTGCAGGCAGACGAGGCACGACTACAACAAACACAGATACCACCATTTTACTCCTGCGTCAGTGTAGATCAGGGCAGCCAATACTTATAAAGAAATAGTCTGACATGTTGGGAAAGACCTCCATGTGCTCTCTTGCCAAGGGCGAGGTTCCGTGAGTTGGTTCAAAGCACTGGACACTGTTTTAGGCCACCAACCAGATCAGTGCCCTGGACCCTTCATTGTTTTTATCTCCCACAGTCCCCTTACTTCACCTGCCCACTAAACGGCACATTAATTCACATAGTAGAAAAAAGGGTAGTAAAATAGACCTTGAGTGCTAACTGCTGTAGCAGCCCAATAGTTTTATGACATAATGACATGTGTTAGAACAGACTGCGGAGTGATGGAGATGTGATGGAGATGTGATGGAGACACCTGTAGGTGTGTAGGGGTTCTTAAAGGTCCCATAATGTGCTCATTTTCAGGTTCATACTTGTTATTTATGTTTCTACTAGAACATGTTTACATGCTGTAATGTTTAAAAAAAAACGTTATTTTCCTCATACTGTCTGCTTGAATATACCTGTATTCACCCTCTGTCTCAAATGCTCCGTTTTAGTGCATTTCAATGGAATTGCGTTTGGGTCCATGTTTACTTCCTGTCAGCTGATGTTATTTACATACACTGCAACAGGAAATAAACTGGGACACATTTAGAATGTTTATGTTTAAAACTGTAATGGTCTATCTGTACATTTGTGACATCACAAAAGGACAGAAATCCTAACGGCTTGTTTTTAAACGCACAATTTCTGAATACGGGCTGTGTGTATTTCTCCGTATATTGAGCATTTTGACAGTTTAACAGTATTTATATAGCACTTAAACCTGCTTTATAATATAAAAGACATGAAAATCTCACTTTTTACAATATGGGACCTTTAACTCGTCTGTTTCTCCTCCTCCTATGTGCTTGTGCATTCTGTAAAAGAAAAGGACGGGTCTCATTGTCGAGGGACACTCAGCACTTTCTGCAGTGGTCTCTTGATAGAAATGATGCTCACGATTTCAGCTGGATAAAATGTTGCAGGCCATACATTTCAATATCATGTACAATGGAGTAGTTTGTATGCGATACCAAGGACAGTTGCTCGGTGCTTGTTGCCATAGTAATACAACTTCCACACCTTCCTTTTATGTTGTTGAATGATGACGCTGACAGAAAAGTAAGGGAAAGTTTGATCACGTATATGACTCATGCACAAAGATATAACTATGTTATGATCAGGTCAGAGTAACATGTGACTGCTGAGTCATGTCCTTGTCTTTCTACTAACTGCAGTGAAGGTAGAGTCAAATTGCAACATCTGCTTTTTATACCCCCGCGATAACGTAGTCGGGGGTATATAGCGTTCCGCGTGTCCGTTCGTCCTTCTGTCCGTCCTTCCGTCCTTCCTTCCGTCCGTCCTTCCGTTCGTGTGTCACACTTTCGTTTCTGGGGCAGAACTTGGAAACTATTTAACTTAGGAACTTCAAATTTGGTATGATGGTTGATATTGTGGTCTAGTTTTGCCTTTTGAGGGTTAGAAGTGCAGGGTGCCCAAAATTTTGGGCACCCTGCATTTGAGGAAGGTGAGCTTATTGTGCTCAATAGACTTATTCCATTAGTTCCTACAGGGCAAAACCTTTGGCCCTACTTTAGTATGGGTCAAGCAGTGAGCGGGGGTATGTGAGCAATGCTCACTTTTGCCTTGCTAGATAACTGTCCACAGTGACATTTTGCAAGCATTTTGCTTTAGATAATAGGAATCCAAGTCAGGGATTGCTCCTAATTTCATTAGTTTCCAAAGGTTGTCTCATTTCATCACTGGCCTCAGTACAGTGTAGAGGTCCTGGTACACCACGGTAGGCCATAGGACAGTTTGGGGCCGTGAGTGAGTGTCTGTCGGCCTAGTTTTTGCAGTGTGTCCTACACCGTCGGCTCTAGTCTGCTCGTGTTGGAGTTTTTTTCGGCCGATTCAGCATGTTGAATCAGCCGCGGAATCACTCTGATTGGCTGTTCAGCTTAAAAGTCCCATATTGTGCTTATTTTCAGGTTCATACTTGTATTTTATATTTCTACTAGAACATGCTGTTATGTTCCAAAAACCTGTTAAGTTCTTCACTTAGTCTGCCTGAATATACCTGTATTTACTGTAACGCTCCATTTTAGCGCATTTCAACGGAACTGCAATGGAATTGCATTGCTAGGCTGGGTCCATGTTTACTTCCTGTCAGCTGATGTCATTCACATACACTGCAGCAGGAAATAAACTGGGACACATTTAGAATGTTTCCATTTACAACTGTGAAATGGTCTAAATATTGTATATTTGTGACATCACAAATGGACATAAATCCTGATAAATTGGTTCCAAAGGCTCAGTTTCTCAATACGGACTGAGGGTGTTTCTCTGTCGATTGAGCGTTTTGATACTCTAACAGTATTTATACAGCACTTAAACCTGCTTCGTAATATAAAAGACATGAAAATCTCACCTTTTACAATATAGGACCTTTAAATGAATCAGTGCACGAGAAGAGAAAGGGACGTGAGGAAAGCAAGCAAACGAGTAAAATCAAGAGGACACACATTTTTCATCTTCATCTCATCTGATCATGACATGAACATCTGGAATGAAGCTAAGTGGTGAGTGAGAGTGGTGTGAAAATGGTCGGTAAAACGCCACTTTGTTTCATGTACGTCATCATAACAATGGCATGTATATCCGCAGTCCTCGGTCTTCCTGTTTCCCTTTTTGAATGACGAATACAGACTACCGCCGCCTACTGGTGTGGAGAGTTATTTCCTCTCACGCAGGCGCAGAACGTACGTGGTAGTTGGCAGTCGGCTGTAGTCTTTGCGGTGTGTTCGAGTGCAACTTGCTGGCCAAGACAAAAGGCGACGTGAGGCAACTCAAAGATCGACCTTCGTTGCCGCTAGTTCTTTGATGTCGGCTTTGTGGGTCTGGACCTAAAGGTGTGGCTCTTAGCTGAGAAAGCATTTTCCCTTTAGTCACTAGTCCTTCTCAGATTATTGATTTGGTTTTCTGATCCCACAGGGAGTAAACACGGTAAATCAACATCAATCGGAACACCACTCAACTGATTACCTAGAAACCGTAAAGAACATATTCTTAACATGAGCTAACTTTTGGCTAATCAAGTGTTTTGTGTTGCGTGTGCTGGTTCAATGACTCAGGCATATCAGAACTAGATCCACACACCCAAACACAACACTGTCCAAACTGCAGTGCAGACCGGATGCTTTAATTCAAAATCAAGGATGATGTCAGCATCAGGCCAAACAGGAACACTCACTACAAGAGGAACAAAAGGAGATGTCAGAGAGAAAAATACAGCAGGATGTGAAGGAGGTTATAGGAGAACTCAGACAGTTCTGGACATCCTTGCTGAACAGTGGTCCAAAGGTAGCGCTGGGCTGGCTGAGATATTTTTAGGCTATGCCTCAATATGTGATATATATCTCGATATTTTCATATTTTCTCTAAAATAACATAACTGTTTGATTTAACCCTTTTGATGCGTATGATCATACCAGTGTGATCATTCGATTAAACTAATCTGAATTAAGATGCAACATGGCTCGTGTAGACATTTTAGAGGGCTTTAAGTTTGAAATTCCTCATCAGAATATCCTGATATTGTCTGAGTGACACTCTGAGGTGGTCTGCTGCTATTATTCTGAAGGGGAAATGTCTGTGAAAACAGGAAGTTGACACTCAGAGGTGGTGTACTGTCATTTTGAAGTCAGATTGGTCTTGACTATTCACACAAATGAAATTCAAATTTCCTCTGAAATATAATTATCACAACCATACAGTTATTGGTTGAATTTGTTTTTCAAAATTAGCAGCCCTAGTACCAATACATGCAGTCTGTCGCTTCAGCTGTTGGTTTCATAGGAACAGAATCAGATAACAGTGATGCACCGATGTAATGCAAATTTTTGTCATGACGTTCCACTTTGTATCAGTCAAACTCTGACTTCCTGTCATGGTGAAAATATCCAGATTACTCTGCTGCTGCAAATCAAGTTCAGCTGCAACTAAAAGAGTCGTAGCTCTCAGTCGAAACGCGTGGGATAGAAAAGCAAAAGGTACTTCATTTACATCACTGTTCAGTAAATGAAGTGGCTTCTGCATGTTGTTGACATGTGTCTGTGAATTGTGTGGGGGGGAAGGGGAGGGTGTCACACAGGGCTTGTGTTGGTGGTGGGTGTTGAGGTGGGGGTGTTGGGTGATTTAACACCCTGTTCCATTCACTTCTCCCAGATCAGCTCATACCACTTTCACTCACACATCCTGTGTGTGGCAGCTGAACAGTATTCAGACACGTCGGTTTAAAAGTTAACATTTAGAATTTTTACCGATTAATGCTATTCTCTATGAAGATACTGGCATCATATGAAACTATAAAACCTAAGGAATCCATCGGTACCAACTGTGTCACACTAGCTTGTTGTGAAGGAGGTTAAATAACGCTCCAAACTTACACTGAGTTTTGGCGAGGATAAACTGGCATGTCCATTTTCAAAAGGGGTCCCTTGACCTCTGACCTCCAGATATGTGAATGTAAATGGGTTCTATGGGTACCCACGAGTCTCCCCTTTACAGACATGCCCACTTTATGATAATCACATGCAGTTTGGGGCAAGTCATAGTCAAGTCAGCACTCTGACACTCTGACAGCTGTTGTTGTCTGTTGGGCTGCAGTTTACCATGTTATGATTTGAGCATATTGTTTTTATGCTAAATGCAGTACCTGTGAGGGTTTCTGGACAATATCTGTCATTGTTTTGTGTTGTTAATTGATTTCCAATAATGCATATATACATACATTTACATAAAGCAGCATATTTGACCACTCCCATGTTGATAAGAGTATTAAATACTTGACAAATCTCCCTTTAAGGTACGTTTTGAACAGATAAAAAAAATGTGTGATTCATTTGTTATTAATCTTTCTTACACTCCTAGTGATGGCCCACTGTAGTATAAAATGGAACCGAGTAGATCTCTTCACCGCCAATCCACAGTTTTGGTTCTTTTTATATTTGTCCATGATATCTCAGTACATTCTTTCATAATATTTTTCAATATATTTTCCCATGCTATTTTTTGCTGATATTTTTCTATGATATCTTAGCATATATTTTTCTACATATCTTTCTTGATATCTTAACACATTTTTCTACTATATTTCCTATTTTTCTATGATTTATTTTTCTATGGCTTTTTTTACTGTACACTTTGGAAAAAGTTGTTACTGCCTTACGGGGGTCATAGCTCTTAATTATACTTTACATGTGATTAATTCCCTCTATTTTTGGAATTTATTTTCTGTGCTCTTTTTTTAGTGCTAGGTATTTTCATCCCACGAGCCACTGAGCATTCATGAGGTTATATTGTACAGTTTGTAAGCATAGATTTATTTTATTTATGTCTTCCTCAATAGAGGCTATAGAAAATGTATATCAATTATGTTATATTGATGAGTGTGTCACCATTCTATTTTTATGGAGTGGTTTTTGCCATGTGGGCTTTTCAAGATATATATATATATATATATATATATATATATATATATATAT
>CAKAOI010039400.1:0-12138 GCA_916701655.1 Sebastiscus albofasciatus
ATTGTAAACCTTAAAGAAATTGTTTGTAAAACGTCTATAAACATTATGTAGATAGATAGTTAATCGTTTGTCAGTGGTTAATAATTGGTTTCGGGTCCATCTATCCATGTAATGTAGATATAGAATAGATAATATAGAAGAATAGATGTTTTACAAACAATTTCTTAAAGCTTTACAAATCATTTAGTAATCACTAGCAAATGCTTAATAGAGTATATAACATATGTTGTGTGTGCAACAATAAGCTGTTAATCAATAGTTTACTAATGTAATCATAATGTAATTGTTATCGTCTCTTATCAGCTATGATACAATATAGAATTTATAAACTAATTATTTCCCATTACACAAGGTAATAATAAAATAACATCAATTATAGCATTACAGTAATTTGTAAACATTATTAATTATCATTTAATTGTTAACAGTAAAATAACATTTAACTAAGTTTAATTAACTATCAATTTACCATTTATAAGTGATGGTTATTATAAAGTGTTACCCAATTCACTTACGAAGGATAGAAGTGAAGTTGGAAGTCATATTATAAAATTCTTTGAATTAGACAAATTCAGTCTAGAAGATACTCAACAACATACAGATGTTTGTTTACAAACCTTACCCTGAGGAATCTGAGGACCTGAAATTGACTATGACTATTTTTTTTTTCAGGCCGAGTTCAACAAGAAGAACACATTCTACGTCTTCAATCATGTGGACATCACGATCTCTTACCACAGCGGAGAAGCAGAAGGATGGAGAGGGGCTCGGCTGGTCGCTGCCACTCTGGAGCCAAAGAGGTAATTGTGGTTGGTTGTTAGTAGATTGATATGACATCACCATATTTTGATTTGGGTTTAATCGACCTCAACATGTTGCATCTGAATGATGACTCACCATTCAAAACCAACAGTAGCTTTATTAATAATCTAACATGAAGGATTTTGTGTGATTTGTGCACAACAGTATCAAACATGCAGATGAAAAGAACCCCAGCTGTGACGGAGGCAACCCAATGGAGGTCCCTGGGGCATTTGATAGTGATGTGTCGATAGTTTACACCTACTCTGTCGTCTTTAAGGTAGGCCTCTAAACCATATGACTAATTGTATTATGTAACTAATATATAACAGTTTCTATACGAGAATGAGAAAAAATACATTTTGTTTGTGATATTTTTTGTAATACTTTTACTTCCTTTTACAGGAAAAAAACTCTATCAAGTGGGCCTCTAGGTGGGACTATATCCTGGTCTCCATGCCTCACACCAACATCCAGTGGTTTAGGTATGAAGATATTTTTCACATTGTGCACCACAGAAACGGTCTCTCCCTCAAACTCCCTGGGTCTCAATGCTGGTTAGCTGATGCTGTTGTATGTCTTGTGTGTTTGTACAGCATCATGAACTCCTTGGTCATTGTCCTCTTCCTGTCTGGTATGGTTGCCATGATCATGCTGAGAACCCTGCACAAGGACATTGCCAGATACAACCAGGTGGACCAGGTAAAGACATTGTAGAACTCTCTCTCTGTTGGAGCCGATCCAGATGTGTATATGAAGCGCTAGCATACAAGTGAAGATTTCTTGAAGATGCAGATTATGTTTTTGAAGAGGACCTATTATGTTTATTTTCAGGTGCATACTTGTATTTTAGGTTTCTACTAGAACATGTTCACATGCTTTAATGTTCAAAAAACGCTTTACTTCTCTCATACCGGCTGTGCTGCAGCACCTCTTTTTTCCCTCGGTCTGAAACGCTCAGTTTGAACTCCTGCCCAAACTAGCCGCTAAGCAGGTATTATGCAAATGTTTTACTTGGTGACATCACCACGTTACAAAAGAAAAAGCAGGACTTCAATCAAGGCGTTTCAGGCAGTTCAGGAGCAGTGTTTCTGTGGGGTAGAGTAACTTTGGGCTTTGCAACTTTGCAGACCTTTTACATGCACAAATAAACGATTTAACACACTAAAAGAAAGGGAAAAAGCACAAAAGCTTAATAGGTCCTCTTTAATGGTACAATTTGAATCTCATCAGTTCTATTCTAGTCTTATTTGTGTACTGCAGGGCAACATGATGCCACCATGCAAATTAACTATTCAAAGTAGATGCTACCATTTCCATGAAACCCTCATATATTCAAGTTTTGATGAGCCGCCTTGTTTTTAGCTAGATGACCATACATTATTGAGGCTCTGTTATTGGGGTTTAAAAGATCACTTAATGCCTGTGGTTGTACATTTTTCTTATCCCATAATGCTTAATGAAATTATTAGATTTTAGCTGAAGCATGTAACTCACAAATATCAGAGGTTGAGGTTTTCACCTGGCAGTAAGTGTGTGTTTACTGCTCATCAATATCAAAGTTACATAGCTAATGCTGTGATTCTGCAGTGTGAAATGCCAGCCAGCACACTGAGTGCACAGTACCCATAAGTATAAATATTTTGTTACATTTCACAGGGAGACTTGATAAAGCTTCCACCGACCAAGGAAAAATCCTCTATACTCTACGTAAGCTTATTGAAAGTCGTTTTGAACAGAACATTTTGTGGTTATTAAATCAGGTGTTTGGGTGTGTGATTGCAGCAAACACAATGTTACACAATATTAGAACACAAAGTAAAATATGGTGTGAATATTTTTTAACTTTCAAGGAAAGGGGGTTATACTAATGAATTGATGGAGGACTTTTTCACACCATATTTCACAGCTTTTTGGTAAATTCAGTGTTCTCTGTCGTCACCTTGTTTTTCTTTGCTGTCAGGTGAGGTAGTATTCACTGCTTGGTGGTGGGTTAACCTTTAACTTTTATCATTTGCAAATATTGAGCGCTTCCTTGATTGTGACTGTTTCTGTATTACTTTCTGCCTCCCTTCCCAGGAGGACGCACAGGAGGAGTCGGGGTGGAAGCAAGTGCACGGGGATGTTTTCCGTCCCCCCAGGAAAGGCATGCTGCTGTCTGTGTTCCTCGGACAGGGCACCCAGATCTTCATCATGACCTTCATCACTCTCTGTAAGGACTATTTTACATTAGGCTGTAATACTGTATGTAGTACTGATAATAGTTACACCAATGAATTAGAGTTTCCTTCTTATTAGGGATGTCACAATACCGGAAATGTCGTAGTACCAATACCAGTGAAATTCCATGATTCTCGATAGCAATTCGATACCACGGTAAAAAACAAAATGAAACAATGAATCACATGTACTTCAACGTACACTCCTTTATTACTGTTTGCATACTGTTTTTTATTAGGAAGTTAAACAGATCATAATCTCTCTCCATTATCTATTTTATATTGCTGTTAAAACATCTCCATCAAACAACTGTATTTATTTAAGTTTCACAACCAAAAACGACATTTTACAAGATTACATTTGAACACATCATCCCCAGGACGCCGTTAGTCTCGAGCCCTGACGGTACCTTCAGTATTGTAGAAAAACGAGCACTGTCACTTTTCAGAATTTTGACATCGACTTCTCGTGACATCCCTACTTCTTATTAACGTCTATCATCAGTTTCAAAAAGTGATCTTTGTGTTCACCACATAAAGTACATCAAGGAATAACACGAGTTTACACACACACTTGTTGCAGCAATTTATGTATTGTTGCCAGTATTACACTAAAAGGCTGCCTTGTTGTTTTATTCAGTCCAGTTTTAGGTTTTACAGTTTAAAGTTAGGGGGCAGCGGATAGGAGGAGTAGCATTAGACTTTGTATTTATATTTCAATACTTCATTTGCAATGGTGCTGTTATGTCTGAATGACTGATGACTTTTTGTCCACTGTAGTCCTGGCCTGTCTGGGTTTCCTGTCACCGGCCAACAGAGGTGCTCTTATGACGTGTGCCGTGGTCCTCTGGGTTCTGCTGGGCACTCCTGCTGGCTATGTGTCTGCACGCCTTTACAAAAGTAAGAGTCCAGTGAAAACGTTGTTGCAAAGTTTTATTAAAGTCTTAAGAGCTGTCACAGTCAGTGTGATCCTCATCCATCTCTGTTTCTGCTCTCAGCTTTTGGAGGTGAAAAGTGGAAGACAAACGTCCTGCTGACAGCACTCTTGTGCCCAGGGTAAGTCCGCTTGCTGTTAAGCAGCATTTCATTCATTTGTCTCATCTTTGTATTTTGTTCTGCCCTGGAGTTACATGTTGCTCTTATTCTGTCAGGCACACTGCTTTTGTAATTCTCACATGTATTGACTTTCTCTGTGTCATTGTCCGTCATCTATCTCTCTCCCCTAGTATCGTGTTTGCAGACTTCTTCCTGATGAACCTGATCCTTTGGGTGGAGGGCTCCTCAGCAGCAATCCCCTTTGGCACTCTGGTGGCAATTTTGGCTCTGTGGTTTGGAATCTCTGTGCCCCTCACCTTCGTTGGTGCCTACTTTGGATTCAAGAAAGCTGTGAGTTAGGCCTCTTAGTTTATCAAATTGTCCAGCTTGAAATTATTGATTGTTGATGAAATGTGTGTGTGCTTGAGAGTCTGTAATCATTTCCCACTCTTTCTGCTCCCGTGCAGGCAATCGAGCAACCAGTGCGAACAAACCAAATCCCCCGTCAAATTCCTGAGCAGTCGTTCTTCACAAAGCCTATTCCTGGTATAGTGATGGGCGGCATCCTGCCCTTTGGCTGCATCTTCATCCAGCTTTTCTTCATTCTCAACAGCATTTGGTAAGAATTAGGGCTGTCAAAGTTAACGCAATAATAACGCGTTACTGCAGACTTGTTTTTACACCACTAGTTTCTTAAACGCATTAACGCAATCGATCTTTCAGAGGTTGTAGCGGGCTGAGTTTTAAAGCTAGAGTGAAGATACTGGCATCATATGAAACTACTACTGCTAACTAAATTACTCTCCAAATTTGCACCTAGTTTTGGCAAGGGAAAACTGTCATGGTCATTTTCAAAGGGGTCCCTTGACCTCTGACCTCAAAATACAGTATGTAAATGAAAATGGGTTCTATGTCTCCCCTTTACAGACATGCCCACTTTATGATAATCACATGCAGTTTTGGGGCAAGTCATAGTCAAGTCAGCACACTGACACACTGACAGCTGTTGTTGCCTGCTGGGCTTGAGTCATGTTATGATTTGAGCATATTTTTTATGCTAAATGCAGTACCTAGTCTCTCTTTAAGTTACATTTTGAACAGATAAAGTCATTTGCATTTCATCACAATTAAATATTTGAATTGATTCACAGCCCTGGTAAGAAGACGTGAGTCATGTTTTTCCTGATTGGTCTGTAATTCCTGTTTTCAACTGCCTGCATTCTTTACATCAGGTTGGGCCCTTTGTCACATGTTTATTTTTATCTTTTAGGTCTCATCAGATGTACTACATGTTCGGCTTCCTGTTCCTGGTTTTCATTATTCTACTCATCACATGCTCCGAGGCCACAATTCTGCTCTGCTACTTCCACCTATGTGCAGAGGTACCTGAATGTTCAGAGAATTTTGTCTCAATTACCAGACTTGAGTCTGGAAAAATGTATTACTTCAACTTAAAAATAAATTCACTGTTAGTAGCACATACTCTAATTGTCATATCAAAGGCCTACTTGTGTAAAAAAAGGAAGAAATATCTTCCTTTGTATCTTCCTCTAGATCTTGCCTTTTGAATATATTAGTAATTTCACCGCACAGCCCTGACTACATGTTATGCAAATCAAATGTTTGTACAGGGTAATTTCAGTTGACATATCCTAACGTTTGAAATATGTGTCCAGGACTACCACTGGTGGTGGCGTTCCTTCCTGACCAGCGGCTTCACAGCGGTCTATCTGTTTATCTACGCCGTGCACTACTTCTTCTCCAAGCTGCAAATAATCGGAGCTGCCAGCACCATCCTCTACTTTGGATACACTATGATTATGGTCCTCATCTTCTTCCTCTTCACAGGTGAGGCTTTGAGATAAGTGAGCTCTTTAAGCAGCCACAATGATTTCCTGCTTTGTTTTGACACATTGCAATGAGACCTAGATATCATATACAGTGGAAACCGCTTATAGTGATCACGTCTATCTGGGTCAAATTGTTCACTATAAATGGAAGATTCTTATGACCGAATTCTTTTTTGTTGTGCATCATTTCTCATGCAGATTGTCATCTAATTGACATCGGTATATTTATTACAAGAATACAAAGTAATGAAGTGGACCACTATGCTATTTACTGGCTTGCCGACAATTCTTCTGCCGTTTAAAGGCCAGCTCTGCAGCGTGAACGTGCATGCAGAACGGCGCCTCTTTGCCGGGGCTCCTCGCTCTCTCACTCGGTAGCGGTAGGTATGGAGGGAGACGGGCACCGTTCTGCATGTGTGCCACAGAGCTGGTTGAGGATTCACTTTGAGGGCATTACATGACCATACATTATCAATCCACTTGACGAGAGCAGCTCCAACCACAGGTGCTTTCTGTCTTTTATTCAGAGAAAAAGTGACTACTTTCCTTTTCCCGTCACACTATCGTGCACGCAGCACAGGTATCTAGTTGGAAAGCAGGCAAAGTATCAAGGGAGTAAAGAAAAAAACAAAACAAAAATTCACTTAACGTTAGTATAACCTAGTTTAAAAATGTTTTTCCATATATTGTAATGTATGAAAAGATCCAAAATGAACAGTGTAAACGGACTACTTAATTACTAAAAGCAAATTATTTAAACAGCGTTTGTATAGGAATGATTCTCTCCCAGGCTTTTTGATTCATAGAAGCAGTTGAGCACTGTAACCGTGATCACTATAAGCGGCTTCCACTGTAATAGAAAAATCTTTTGCATGACAGGCAGAAGGGCGTGTGTAGTTTGTAGGTGTGATTGCTATTGTTTGCTCAGTGTCAATCCAGCTGTATTGTGAATATTCAGGACCTTCATCCTGTTCGTATGACATTAAAAACCAGGGTGCAGCCCACACTATTGTGCAATATTTCTTATGTTGTCGTTAAATTAAAGCCAGGCCCAAGCCTTGGCCTTTTTATTTCTATACTGGCAGCACAGAAGCACTGTGTCAAATGAAGTTAAAGAGCATTCATTTGCCCATTTTGACTGTCATTTTTTGTTTAAAGTTTAATGAAAATCAGAGAGACTGTGGGAAATTTGTCTAGAATGTTCAAAGTCCCTCTTGGTCAGATCTAGTTTTTCAGACTTATTTGGGTCAATTTTACTGTCTGTGGTTTGCTGTTTGACAAGCCGGAGCCTAGTTTTATCAGGGAGTTTCTTTTCTTTTTTCTGTGGATCAAAAGACACAGGCACCACTGAACTCGTTGCCATGGATGATAATGAGTCTATATGCACTCAGGATTCCTCACCATTGCTTAATACCTCTGTGCTTGCACGTAAAATCCAGCCGTGTGACTTGAGGTTGTGCAGATTTGTGTACCGCACTCGTTATCACAAAGCCAGGATGAACAGAACATTGTTGCCGCTTTTGTCTCCATGTTAAAAGAGGCAAAGATTGACACTTGTTGACATGGTAACAGCACTCTCCGGCCCTGTCCAGCTCTCTTGCACACCCACTCAGATGAGACTAGGGGGGTTGTGCACTGCAGAAAAAGGAGAATATACAGGACTAGATAACAGCCTAGTCTTTATGTCATGCAGAAATATAATGCTCACCATGATGTCAGATGATGACATTTTTTTTTCTGGTGTTATACCGTCATTAGTCCAGATAACAGTTAGCCTGTAGCCCTGCTTGACATTATCTTAAGACAGAGCTGTAAGTAGCAAGGGGACGAGATGTCAAAAGATTATCACTAAGAAATAATCCAAGGAAAAAGATTATCAGTTTTCCTTCTTGCTTCCAGTTTTGATCGAAATAATCCTAATCTCTCTCATTCCCCATCTTTAACTTTTTATTTTTTTCACCTCATCCCAACTTTGATCACAACTTAATTCGGGATTGGGCTGCGTTGGCCCCTGTTGAGCAGTCAGATAGGACTTTTATACCCACTTGAATTGATCCAGGATTTTGACCAATCTGGCTTCTCAACATTGGGGGAGAATGTGCTCTCTTCCTGACAAAATGAAGTGCTGGTGTGTTTTTGTGGAGATTGCGGTCCCAACTTTCAGAAGTTATTTTTCAAGCTTTTAGTGGATGGAGTCTGGTTTTTGCTGCGACAGCTAGCTGGCTGTACGATTTGACACTGTGGTTATTCTTTGTGTCTGTGCTCCCAAAGTACATTAATTTCAGGACCTTGTGGCATTTCATTAAAGGTGCTCTATACAATATTCAGAGCATTAATATAGCAGCAAACAAGTATTCTCTATGTAAAGATATAGAGGAGTAATGTCTACCTGAGCAGAGAATGAAGTCACTATCCTGTGCGTGTTGTAATCGGAGCTTCTCCGTGCTTTATTGACATAGCTGGGCTGGCCACACGTGCTTTTAATGCATGTTAGTGCATGTGAGCATGCCCCACTGGCTAGCTCACGGGCGCCGCTCGGCACTGCTCTCATGCGGCGGTTACAGCTGATAACGACGTCCCTCACTCATAGTTGTACCAAACAGATTTTTTCAAAGGCAACTAGACCATCTTAGGTGTTTTAAGTTTATTTGAATCTTTTGTAATATTTATCGAACCATTCCTCTAACTTTCTCTTTTCTTCTCAGGTACAATCGGCTTCTTCGCCTGCTTCTGGTTTGTAAATAAGATCTACAGTGTGGTCAAGGTGGACTAGAGGACTGAGGGAGAGAGTGACTCCTTCCTGTCGCAGCACTGGCCTCCTCAGTGCTGGCTGGGTGATAAAGCGGTCTGAACGGCCCTGAACTGAAACCATCACAGATCATAGAACAGACCCGAAGAGCAGAGCCCGTCCTCTTTTGTGCTTTAAACCTATGTTGCTATTGTTTTCTTTTTTTCTAAATATATATAATTTTGTCTTCACTGTTGACCAGTAATATTTTGAGTGGCACCTTGAAAAATCAGTGTGGGTTCCAATGATCTATTTAGCTGTCATAGTGAGCAGTTTGTTTCGGTGGGTTTAACAAGAAAAGCTGAAATGTTTTTATTTTTAAAGAAAGTAAAATGCTCTGTATTTTTGCTTTTCTATTCCCTTATGGCTAAATGTTTTGTTTTTCATTACCTGTATTGTAATGATGAAAAAAATGTGTGTACATATTCTGTATAGAGAGAGTGAGCGAGAGAATGCTACTTAAAGATTGTCACCATGAATCATCTGTAGGAGTTTCTTTTTCTTTTCTTCTTTTGTAAGGTGATGATGGGGCTTTAAATCCTTAAACATCAGCCTGTATTGTAGTTCAGAAATTATATATAAAACACTGACGTTGCTATGATACATGTCCATTCTCTTGTTTTTGATGGCTACATTTAAGTTTGCATAGAAACAAAAGGTACATTGATAAAGAAGCACATCTGTATCACCGAAGAATATGCTCCAGCTCCAGTATGAAGGATGACATGCCTGATTTGTTTGGTCACAGGGGAGATTCTCGCGTAGTTGTCATAACGCAGTACATGAATTTACTGATTAAGTACATATGCACCGTGGAAATGCGCCATTTTAGATTTTAAGCAGTCTGCTGAACTGTAACTACGTAAAACACTGCTGCCTTTCGCTTCGAGCAGTGTGGAGTCTTCACCAAAGGTGATAACATTTTTACAAATAAATGCAATTAATTGAAAATGAAGGCCACATGGTTTTTTTTTCTTTGAGCCACTAGAATGCATACATGAACCATTTACATACTTTTTGTGTCTGGACATGAGGCGATGGGATTCATTGTTTGCAGCGCTTGAAGTGGAAAACATAAGTGCCAGTACTCTTATTCACGTCGGCGTGTGTATCAGCCGGTATCAGCAATCTCTTGCGACGTATTCCAGTTTATTAATAATTTCTTTAAGTGTGTTATACTGTCAGTCATAACCAGCTGTGATTTTATTGCTATTATTATCTATGCATCTTCTATAGTAGGCCTATAATACTCCAATAATATTCCAACTGGAACATTATAGGGTTAAGGTGGTGTATTTAGTGTTAATAGTTTAAGTGCTTTCCTGTATTATTTGCAGCCTATAGTCGGGTACCATTTAGGTTTTAGGAGCAGTGTCCCAATCAGGATACTCAACACAGGATAAAGAGAATATTCAGAATTTTCTACAGTGAATAAAAGATACTAGGAGATATTGGGTTTAGGGAGCAGATTCAGAAAACATTTAAATAATGTTTCATTAATTATATTTGTTCACAAATATAAAAAAGTTATGACAAGCAGTTGACTAATTCTTTTACAAAAAGGACATGAACATCGTATCGATTTAATTGCAGCACCCACGTTCTCACCCGCCTTCCCCATACGTGGCGCAAAAACCCTGGTGCTGTGCCGTTATGAATCTCCCAGATAACCGGATATGGAGAGGGCGGAAAAAAGTACCGGCAGCGTGTGAGAAGTGCCGGTGCACATGAAAAAGTCACTATGCAAAGGAGTAAAATGAAGTGCCAGTACTGCGTACCGGTGAGTACCGGCCCACTTCGAGAACTAATTGTTTGGCATTGTGTATATAATAGAATATATAATAGAATAATCTTTGCATCTGTGTGGGTATGAGTTCTATAAGCATTAGCACCTTTAATCTTTAACACTACTTTTTGTTCTGACTTTTCAAAGTGTCGAGCTTTACCACAAATGCAAAAAAAACCCTCTAATTAAGAACCTTCAACTTTTGTTTAAACCTTATTCAATTTCTGGCAAGTATTTTAAAAGTGCTGCACAGGTTTGCTTTTAAAAATAAAACTAACTCCTAACATCTGGTTTAGATTTCTAAAGTACACACATACTGTATGCACACCTGTGGTCAACTCAAGGAAGTGTTTCATATGAGAAATGTGTCAAGTTGAATACAAAACTTTACACACATTACAATTAGTTCACCTTTATTAAACAACAACAACTTTTGATGTTGGAAATAATACAGAAATAATACAAAAGCACAATAGAAATCACAAAAATATGTAAGTTTTAAAGCACTTATAAACATTATTTTCTCTTATTTGACAATAAACATTATTACATACTGTACTGTACTGCTTCTTCTCTCACAGAGCAACATTTTGACAAACTTATTATACAAGTTTGATTGTCATTTATAAAACTGTAGTATGGGTATCTACAGTGACCTTTTCAATAAACCAAGTTTCCCAGAAAACTATCACAGTCTAATAATAATAATAATAACATAATGGGAGCACCCTTCTCATTCAGCTAAATTGTTTTTTTCCTCATTCCCAAAAGGTTACAAAAACAAATTTGTTTCAAATAATGCACATAAAGTTGTGATGCACCTGTGACATCCTTTGGCAACACGTCATCTACCCAGTCAACCCAATGGATTGCCTTTCTATGAGATGAGTCATTGCAAGCACAAGTACTCCTCTTTCAGCACACAGGTGTTTCCATTACAATTACTGTATCAGGAGGTATCTTTACAAATCTACATGTATTCAGTGGAATATAAGAAATCTGTTACATAAGATCTTGCGGCATGCAGCCTACGCTAAATAACTGGTGCAAGGAGTCCACTGGAGTTGTGTTTTTATCATACCCTGCTCTCTATGCTCAATAAAAATACTGTGCTTCCTCAAAGAAAGGCTGACATTACAAAGGCAACAAATACTGAGTCCAAATACACAGTGGCACGCTGCAGTAAGATGCAGAATTCCCACCTTGGTTGAGTTAAAGGAAACGAAGAGGCTAAGACAACGTGGCGGGAGTCACCCACTCTTGTGTGTTCTGTCACCAGCAAGCACGATTAATCACTATTCTACTCATTGACTCAAAAGGCGCTTCGAGACTAAGAACAGTTACTGCGACCGGACGTAAACACGCATATGTTCACAAACTTGCTTTACAAGATCTAAGAACAGAAACTACCCATTGTTCACGACATACCCTGAGTTCCTTAGTTGCAGGCAAAGAATGCTTGCACTAACACAAGGACAGTACACCCTGTGCCCTCAGGCAGAGAAGACGACACACAGAACGTTTAAAGGAGATATAGTAGTTGTGCAGATACTGCAGATCAATGCCTCATCAGAGACATCTATGGCCCATGATTAGGGCAAACCACTTTGATCCAACATAACAATTTTCATCTCGACATGGCAAATCTAGCTAAAAAAA
>CAKAOI010039401.1:0-63019 GCA_916701655.1 Sebastiscus albofasciatus
GAGGGAGGGAGAGAAGGGTGGAGAGGAAGGCAAAGAGGAATGCTGTGCTTGGGCTTACTCTGAGGCGCGCACACACACACACACACACACACACACACACACACACACACACACACACACACACACACACACACACACACACACACACACACACACACACACACACACACACACACACGGGAAAGACAGAGAGGGGATTTATAAAAGATGGAACCTCTTCGGGTTCCCACGTCGGCTGGCAGCTTTCTGCACATATGCAGCCTGTGTGTGTATGTGTGTGTGAGAGAGAGAGAGAGAGAGAGAGAGGGTGTGCATTGAGAGGCTGAAAGAGAGCGACAGAGGCAAAGTGTCTGAAGCAAAATTCAGAGTTTCAGCTTGTTCTTATTCATGCATTTGGCTCGTGTGCGCATACATTTGTGCAGCGCCTTTATGTGTGCACGCCTCTCTCTCTCTCTCTCTCTCTCTCTCTCTCTCTCTCTCTGTGTGTGTGCGTCTATGGTCGAAGTTTTCCTGCCCTGTAATTGCGGTAATATGTCATCCACGAAGAAGAACTCGGAACGGGTGGAGAGGAATGCAACGGACACATACGAGCGCAGACACACACACACACGTTCCACTTGCAAACCGTGTATGAACAAGCTCCTCTTCAAACCCCCTGAACTGAGCATCTTTTTTTCACCCCCCAAACAGATGACAACAAACCAGCTGCCGCTTACAGCTTTCAATTCACTTCCAACAGGTCTCTTTTTTTAAAACTTTTATTCAAGTTCCCTCAATGCCACAGCGAACGTAGAGGTTGCTGTTACCTTTTCCCTGCAGCATCAATCAATCATGTCATCATTTCTGGATAAAAAACATCGGTCTCCTGAACAATCCCTCAAGGTGGTGGAAAAGAAAATGTGTCCCTTTGAAGGTAACATTGCTATTATGAAAGTTTATAGCACATTTAGCTGGCACTCTTACAAATCTACGAATGAACTACCAATTAAATGTCCATCGTCTTTCTCAAGGATACGTCTACAAAAACAAGGTGAACTTGTGATTGTCTGGGCGCAGGACAATCTGTTGCATCACCAGGCACACCTGCCAAACCGGGAATATCTGCAAAACACATCAAACGCAATATAGGACATTGAATTTCTCCCTCAAGCTCTGGCTATCCCTATCACAACAAGGTTGCAGTTCTGGAAGTTTTGCCATTGCCACGTCCCACATTCCCTGCAAGAACGAGCATTTCCCCACTTTTACAGAATGCAAATGAGTCTCCAAGGTTAAACCGCGGTCGGTTGCCTCGCCTGCATCTCGCGCATAACTCAAGGCAGATGAGGAGCTATTAACAATCTGCAGTTAGTGCTGGGAAATGCAGGAACACCCCGAACTGTCTGATGAAATCTTGAACTGTCATGCTGCACTTAATGAATCCCAGATTAGGTGGCATAAAAACATCACTGTGTATTAATTCTTTTTCCTGGATTACTCCTTTCATGGAACTAGTTTTTCTCTTTTATTTTCTGTCCTTTTTCTTCCCCTGTTTCCTCTAAATGCCAGGCATTCTGCAGATCATTGTGTGCAGCCGGAGCGCCGACAAGTCAGGACTCAGCCTGGTAAACGTCAGGCTCAGCACTTCTCCTCTCCCCCGTCCATCCCTCAACCTCCACACATACACACACACATACACACACAAAATAAGCACCCTGGGCAAAGCCTTTCTCCCCTGTCATCCTCCCATCCATCCATCTACCCACCCATCCAATCCTCTCATCAGGCCTGGTTTCCAGGAACACAGGCCAGAAACAGATGACCCAGTGACTTCGAGTCAGTCTTCGCTCTGCCTCTCCCTCTCTCCCCCCCTCCCTCTCTCTCCTACTGAGCCTTTTAAAGGTTTAAGTAATGCTTATGTTCTCTGTAGGGCTGGGACGAATCTCCCGATTCGATACTATCATGATACTAAGGTGCCGATTCGATATGTATTGCGATTTTTGTTAACTTTTTTAACACTAGATCATGGGAAAATGTTGTATCATACACTTCTAAGGACTTTTACTTTGGAAAATATCTTAATTAATACCGTAAGAATTATTGATTTTCAGCATGTTTGAAGTCAGAGATGTCCTAAAGTCGAATATATCCGTCATTGTCAGGCATTATTTATAAAAAATTTTCCAGCAACACAAAAATCAAAATATAAAAGACATTTCCCTCACAAATTAGTGGTATTTTCTTTCTAATTTATAAGGGACATGTAATGGTTTACACTTCTGGTGAATATAATCCAATCAATCTTATTTCCATATATGTATTTTGTATATACAGTTCCCTTTGTTAACACCTTATTTTGAAAAACGGACGTAGTCACACGTGTATACTTCCGCTAACTTTGCCAAGTCTGTCGTAGCTCTCACGTCAGGTCCTGGCAATGTGTGAAACCCAAAATGTCTCCATACTTTACTGTATGTGTTGTGTTTACCACGTTGGATTTAAAATGTGCGAGTGCAGGTCATATCCACGTGGACTCTACTTTTTTTGTTTTGGCTCACTGCAGCCGGCTGCTGTTTGTTTTGGTTGACGGATACGGAATGGATGTGACGTATCCGTCACGTTACTCAGACTACGACAATAAAAGCGGTAACTTCCTTTAACCTCTGTATTGACTCAAATGAAGCAAATACATCGATTCTGGCATTTAAAAAATCTATTTCAAAATTGTAAAACAAAAAAAATCACGATACATAAGTAAATCGATTTTTTTCCCACCCCTAGTTCTCTGTCCATCTTTCTCTTTGACAACAACTTCAGATAACTTGAATCAAAAGATAGAGACGAGAAGAATTCTTTCATTCAGTGAAAATACAACAACATGCTCTGGTACACACAGAAAAACAAAACTCTAACAGCTTTGATCGGCTTGTTTCCACATAAAAAGAAAAAGTGTATCACGTTGAATTCTTTTCCAGGGTGCCAAATAAGTAGCTCAGCCAAAAGACTCCAGGATCTGACTCTATTGCCATCCACTTCCTGGAAAGACCCCGCCTCCCTCGCATTCCACCACCCTGTCAAAACACAGCTCCCCTCTCCCACTGGCTGCCGGGAAAACCATCGGCTCCCGTTATAGGCTGTCGCCGGGGCAGTGGGCGGGAGGAAGTAAGAGCGCAGCTCAAAGAAGCAGCGGCCCATTCCCAGGGAGAGACTACAGTTACATAACTGCACACATACACACATACATACACACACAGAGGATGAAGACAACACCCTCAACACACAGCAGAACAGGGTCAGAGAGAAAGAAAGGTGAGGAGACAGTAGAGGGAGTGCAGAGGAAGAAAGAGTTGAGAAAGGGGGGAGGAAGAGGTGGGTGAGGCATCGGTTTTCCTTGTGAACAAAATGAAGAGGAAATGGCTTTTTTACACTCAGGTCAGGAGCTGGGAGAGAGTAGCTCCAGTGTGTGCGAGAGAGAGAAAGGTTAATTGGTGTACGGTGGAAGATCACCTGCATCGAAACCGAAGCGGAAGAGCAGTGGACCGAATAGGAGAACTGTGCCAAGACTAAAACAAACACACACACACACACACACACACACACACACACACACACACACACACACACACACACACACACACACACACACACACACACACACACACACACGTGACTGAGACAGCTCTGTAGTTTTGTCAAAAACAAAGCAATTTGGTGTTATTAAATCAATATCATCTGTTGCCTGTCTGCGCAGGGCGGAACTGACAGCAATCTGTTAACTGAGAGAAGGGCAGGACGGAAAGAAGAGGAGGAGGGGGGGAGGAGGAAGGAAGACGGGAGGAAAGAGGAGAAGGGAGAAAATGGGGAGGAGAGGGGGGTGGACAAGGGGGCCGCACGTTGAGTATGTGTGGAGACAGAAATGTGTGGAATCCTAATTGTGTTATTGCTCCAGGACAAACATTAGTCCTGCCTGTCATACCACAGACAGCAGGCAGCGAGCGAGTGTGTGTGCGAGTGTGTGTGTGTGTGTGAGAGAGACAGACAGGCAGAGAAAATTGAATGAGTCCTGCAAATTAAAGAGTCGAGCTAAGAGAGTTTGAAACATGCCGTCCACTTTTTTTTTTCTCCCCCAGCTATTCATGAAGGTTCACAATCAGCTCTGTGTTAGCCGTTAGCTCCGCATTAGGACAGCGCAGCTAGCTCCAGCAGATGTGTGCATCTGCCAGCGAGCCCTCCCTCCTGCAGCTGTACGGCTGTGGGCTGGCCATATGTGTATGTGTGTGTGTGTGTGTGTGTGTGTGTGTGTGTGGTTGGGCTGGGGGCCAGCAGGCAGTAAACCCACAGTAGAGGCCCTGACAGTCCAACGCTTGCCACGTAGCCACGCAGCAGCGACGTAACGAAAGAGGAGAGGAGCGAAAAGGAGATGTATACGTCTCCTTGCGTGTGAGAAAACAGATGTGAGCAGGAGGGCGAAAAGTGAAATAATGTGGGTCATTGTGTGGGAGTCTAAACAGAGTCGATGCAAACACTCGAACACACGAGACAAAGTGACTTTGTGATAGCGTTTATCCCGGTCGCAGACACTGACGTTTCCACCAATTACATCAGCCGGGGGCCGCCAGACTCACGCTCTTTCCCTCCCAACTGAGAGCTCCTTTGACTTACAGATGTTCGAGGTCTGTTTCCACAAACTGGTGACCACACACACACACAACAAAATAGTTTACTGAACCGGCACAAACACAAACCCACCCCGCCCTAATCATCACCATTAAGACTGATGTCATTGTCTTCATTACTTCCATCAGCCTCATCAACGTCTTCTCGACTGGCACTGCCAACACACTCATTGTTCCCATCAATACGCCAGACGGCCTTAAGAAATCGCCGTATTTTGTTTGGTGTTTGTGTGTGTTTAATACTGAGGAAGTGGCTATTCTCCCACAAGCACATGAACATGACTCACTCCTCTTCATGGCAGCGCTTCCAGATTTTTCTTCTCCTTTTGTCCTTCTCTCTCCCCCTCCTCCCTGTCTCTCTCTCTCTTTCTCCTCACCACAGTTCAGACTTTCCTCCGTCAGATCCAGAGAGGCTGAGGGCTGAGCGCTCTGCAGCCCAGAGAGGAGCGCTGAGCCTGAGGAAGGCTCACAGAAAACCCCTCCCTAACACCTTGGATCTCCGAGGCTCAGTCTGGCCACACACACAGGAGGCTAGATCGACAAGCCGGGAGACTAAAGGCTGAGTTGGGCTGACTGGTGGTGGGTAGTATGACAGGCTGTGGAGATGCAAACACAAGCCCTCTGGGTTCGGTCTTGGCATGGCTTGCTTGCTAATAATGTTAAATAAGAGGTCATTCAGTTTAAAGCCTATTTAAGGATCATTAAAGATTTGGGAATTCTTGAATATCTTTAGCCTCAAGCACATTGTTTTTACAACACCATTGAACCCTACTGACCTTTGACCTAATGACCAAATGCTGAAGATGTGGCATGCACATCTTCAGGTGTGCTTGAGTTCTACAAGTTGGTGCAGTTTAAATTGACAAAGTGAAGGTTATAAGTGTCTTATTTATCTTCCAGTGTCAAACACAAAGACAAATATACAAGTAAGCCATTAATAACAAAGGTAGAAAGATTACTAGCTGTAGGAGAAACATTTATTTATTTTATTTTTATTTATTCAAATATATATTTGTATTATTATGTATTTATTTGTTTGGGTTTTAATGCTTTTTATTATTATGTATTTGTTTATTTATTTTCAATATACTTTATTAGTATGTATTTATTTCTTTATTTATTTTCAGTATATTTTATTATGTATTTATTTATTTTCAATATATTTTATTATGTATTTATTTTAATATATTTTATTATTATGTATTTGTTTATTTAATTTAATATACTTTTATTATTATGTATTATTTGTTTACTTTCAATATATTTTATTATTATTCATTTATTTATTTTCAATATATTTTATTATGTATATTTATTTCATTTCTGTCATATATTTTTTTAAATGTATTCTTATTTTATGTTTTTCTTTGTCTTGTGTATGTTGTCTTATGTTTCTTGAAAATCTAATAAAAAGGTGTAAAAAAAAAAAAACAAAGGTAGAACGACAGATGAAAAAGCATAATAAAAAAACAGGAATAAATAGGGAGAAAAGCACAGTTACTTTTTTCTTAATATACTACTGTGTCAGTTTCAGAAATACATGTTATTTCAAAGTAATTTCTCCTCTTGTCACCATGGAGACTTGAAGACAGAGTGAACTCAACTCAGGTTCAAACCTTCTCTCTTTGTCTGTCTTTTTCTCTTCCTCACACACACACACACACACACACAAACACACACACACACACAAACATATATAACCCCCAAATAATACACACTTGCACATGCACTTCCACGTGCATCAGACATTCATGCCATACACGACAATATTATGCTAGCATGACACACAGCAGCAGCTCTGCATTAGCTCCACAGCCTCATTCATGTCTCCTCTATATGTCCATCGACCCACCACCTCCTCTCAGTCTTTTCTTTATTGCTGTGTAATACACTTTGTTCCATATAATGCAGCCCTTTAGCAAAAATATGATGCTTTTGCCCGCAGTGGCGTCTCAGATAAGGCAGCGTCTGTGCTGTGTGGGACTTTCGTGGTTGCACGGTTTTCACAAGAAAGGACCAGTGGCCAATGAACATTAGCTACACTTTGATTTTCATGCACCAGCGCTCGGCCTCCTTCCTCTACTCCCATATCTCCTCCTCTACTCCTCTTCTGTCCCACGTACAGCTTTTAACCTGTCTGAGCGCTCCCCTGCCCTCCCTCTTCCTCACTTCATGCTCCCCCACCCATCCTCACTACACTTCCCAACAACCCCTCAGCCTTCAAAGACAGCCGCCCATTCAGAAGGTTTTGGGGTAGGGTGGGGGAGGAGGTCGGCGCAGGCTTGGTGAAGGGGGGGGGTGCAGGGTTCTCATTCCCGCTAAATTGTCCCACATGGCTGAGCGTGCTTAGTTTAAACAAACACAGCCACTTCCTCCTCACTGCGCACATCGGCACACAAACACACACACACACCCATTGGGTGCACAGGCATGCTTGAACTCCGTCACACAAAAACAAGCATGCGCGCACATATATAAACACACAATACATTGTATAGCAGTTGGCGGGCAGCTTTCAGCTGAGCCTTCACACTCAACGCCAAAACACCACAGACAGGGCTGAAGATTGCTTATAGTTGCTCGTGACGGACAGTTTCACATGCATATTCAGCATGTTTAGTGTATGATTTGGCTCCTGGTTGCAGCGAGTTTTAAAAAAAAAAGGAAAACCTTTGTGGGGCTTTAACTGTACAATCCACAATAAACATCTCAGCTAATGGGTCCCTGGAGTCAAACCCCAAAACCCAAACCACAGAATGAGACCCAGGGATCAAACACCGGACACAATATATGTATACGTGTGTGTGTTGAGTGTGTGTGTGCAGAGTTCTGTATGTGTGTCCAGACAGAGAGAGACAGATGGAAATATGAAGGACATTTTTAATATATTACTGTAAAGTCAGGTGTTTGTGTAATTTAATTAAATCACATTACACGCATGTAAAAGAAAATGTATGTTTACCATAAAGACACTATATGTCTATTGCAGAGTGCACACAGTGATTGAGGCAAATATGAGCGATTCCTCTAAAAATGCTTTTACGGCAAATGAGGGGAACTTATTTGAATAATGACAGTGGGGCAGAAGAAGATGCATCTGAACCAAATTTGCCGAACTTTTTAATGTTTTATTTATAAGGGAGAGTAACCACAAAGTCCCTGAAAGTATTCAGAATAAATTAGAGCTGCAAAATTGCCAATATTTAATGGTCCAACATTCTTAAATTGCTGCTTTTCTTGGTATTACTTTCTATTAAAGTGATTTTTCTTTGTTTTTTGGGGGCTGTTGGTTGGACAAAACAAGACATTTTAAGACGCCATCCTGTATTGTAGGATTAGGGCTGTTCCGAATCCCATTTTTTTGGGCTTCGACTCTTCGGTGAGAAATATTCAAAGGTATTGGAAGCTTCGGGACAGTGCCGCTGCCGCATTATTGTACACACACGCACTTCTACACACAACAAACAGCGATATCCGTCTGAGAATAACTAATAATAATTCATGTTGAATATAAATAATTAATTATTATTCCTTATTTCAAGGGCTATTTTGGGATTTATACATTATAATTACATACTTATTAAAAAACAACAACATTTGAATACGGATTTGGAGGTTGATTACCATGGCAACAGTCAAAGCATTTGGGTCAGCCCTTTGTAGGATATTGCGATATTGCATTTTTCATTGTTTTCTGACTACTAGCATCACTTAGGTGAGATAGATTGCAAAAAACAGCTGACTAAACACCAAATAATGTCACAAACCAACAGTTTATATAGTGGGTTTATAGCCAGAGATGCATGACATGGCATGCAGTATGTAGTGTATAAAGAAAGATATTATTTAGAGAATTTCAAAGTGCACTTCTGTTGTTTGACCTCTGCTGTGAAGTTAAGTAAAGAGCCATCTACCTTGGCATCGCCATGTATTTCAACGCAATGACCTGCAATCATCCTAATCAGCTCTGCGTTACAAGCGTCTGGTAAAGAGAGGAGTGAAGGAGGACAACCACAGAGTCCAGACAATGAGTCCACATTCCCTGCCAGCGGACCTGCCGCCGTCCCGGCCGGGAAACACACAGCATGTCTCTGCCACTAATGCCGAGCTCCATCAGGGCCGCATGCCATGAGTCTTAATTAAGACAGCTATGCCAAGTCAAGAAGTGAATTCTACCCCCCCGAACCCCCCCTTTCACACACACATACACACACACAGCTAGACGGATGCCCAAACTCACATTCTTGGATGGACGAGCACGTAGACGGAGACAAACCACCAAGAGACACTCAGATCATCAGTTTTATGGGCCATGAAAAAGCTTTGCTCAGTGGGTGGGTGGTGTGTGAGTGTGTGTATGTGTGTGTATATGTGGGTGCTGAGAGAGAAGGACTATTTAGTCACACCTACATGAGAAACCTGTCTCCTCTCTCACAGACAAGACAACAACTGAGTCTGAGAGTGATGTGCACGCACACTCACACACAGCCTTTGAATGCACAACGGAGCAAGCAAATCATGAATGAATAGTACTTTGCATGCCTAATTCCATGACTAACTCATAGTCGTGTTTATGAATGTGTGTGTGTGTGTGTGTGCATGCATGCATAGAGAGCGGGCAGCAGTGTTTAATCCATTAGAAGAAAACTGAAATGGACTGAAAAATGAGGACACTTCTGGGAATAGTATGCCAATGGAAAGTGTACATACAATCACTTGGTCCCGTAACATCAAACACACACTCACACACACACACACACACTTCCAACACCCCTCCCCACAGCCTGGGGTCACAAGGTCACATTCCTCCTCCTCAATCAGCCTCAGGATTTCACACACTAGTTCAGGGATGTGGATGTGTGAGTGCTTTAGTGTGTGTTTCTGCCTGCCTGCTTACGTGTGTGTGTGTGTGTGTGTGTGTGTGTGTGTGTGTGTGTTTGGGATGTTTCAGTGATTTGTGGGGGGTCCAGGTTTGAGGGCAAGGAGGGGAGAAGTGAGGGGAAAAACAGGGGAGGCCATGTCCACACAAAGCCGGATAAATCTGAAATGCATTTTCTTTTTGAAAAACTCTCTTCGAAGTGAATAAAGCTTTTCCAAAAACAATGATAGACTCAATCAGGTGTACTTGTGGCAGTAAGGTTAAGTGGTTTTATCGCCTCCAATTCTCCTGTAGTCACTAATTTTTTGAAAGTTGGTACAGCCAATAACACAATACAAGTGTAGATTGTCATTACCTGTATTTATGTTCATGGTGCCAGCTGATTTTGCGAGTATAAAGTCACGATTTGATCGACGTCTCAGTCAAGCAGCGCAGGAATTACTGTTGGATTTCAGGTATTTATGATCCGTGATCAAATCATTCTTTAATGTTGTTTTTTTACACAACATAACAGTAGTCCCTGTACTTATAGAGTAGGAGACTTAGCTATTTTCCCCATTTGCCTCCTGGTTTCAAATTTTAATGTGCACAACAAACATTTTCTTGCAAGTTATGCACAAAAAACACCTAAAATTGCTGGAGTGGATGAAGCCCATCAGCGTTTCCAAATGTATCAGCCTTGTGGAAATGGGCTGTGAGTGGCAAAAGAACAAGAGGGAGAAATGACAGGTATGTGGAGCTGGGACGGGTGGGGGGAAGACGGGGTGAGAGGAGGGGTCGAAGTGTGTCTGCATGCCCTGGAGGAGGGGAGAGAGGAGGCGGAAGAGGAGGAGGAGGAGAGAGGAGGAGGAGGAGGAGGGTTAAACAAGGGAAAGCAATAAAACATGTGGCTTCGCATTAAAAAACATCTACTTCCTCCATGAGCAGAACCCTCAACTCTGGTTCTGCTTACCCACCAACATGTGACACACACTCATACAGTAAATACACACAGAAAGAGGATACTTGTAAATGCAGGTACCCGTTCCAATTACAGTTCCAGCCATATAATAATCAGAAATATAACCCACAGCAGACACACTCGAGATATACACACACACACACACACACACACACACACTCAAACCGCTCACAGTCAGGCATAAAAACAGCCATTAACGACCGGCGGAACTTTCCATGGGCCTGCCAACTAGCAACACCAACACGCCTGGCATGCTAATGCAGGCACGTAAAGTTAACTCTGCGAGTGTGTGTTTCATGCATGTGTGTTAAGTTTCTGTGTGTGTACAGGTGCACGCTTGATCCCTTCAGCCAGCTGACCACGCACGCACACACACGCACACGCACACACACACGCACACACACACACACACACACAGACAGCAGTGGGCAGCTCTTCAACAAGCTATTTCTATGGATGATACCCCCGAGGAAGTGTGCGAGGGGCACGAGTCGGGCAGCCGAGCGCTACGCAACTCTCGAATCATTCGGCTATTTCTGCACGCGTGCACGCATCCTCAAAACTTTACCGACTGACGGGAAATTGATGAGAAGCTTGACAGCCTAATTACCGGATTCCAAACACGGTATCTATTTGTCACAATCATTTTATTTCATCATCTGCTCTAATCCTCAAATGTCACTCTCTGTCGTTCCCTCTCACTGGTGTCTCCGCTGCAACCATACAGCTGCTGTCAAGACCTTTCAAATGACACCAAGTGACGAGCGGTGACTAAGACGTGCAACAAGGGAAGTGGAAGTTTTTGGTGAAGTCACGCATTGCATCATGTGCCACATATGTTGTGTATTCAATGCATCAAAGCTAAACAAATATTGCTGATATTTGCACAAAAGGTCTACTGTATCCCCTCAGGGTAATACAATACTATACTATACTGGTGTAAATCGAAACCTACAACTTTATTGGTCAGTATTTGAGCTGCAACTAACAATTATTTTCATTGTCGATCAATATTTTAACACTAATATCACAACAACCTCAGAACTAGTGCTGAAATCTTTGGTTTTTGGACTGTTGGTTGGACAGGACAAGACATTTGAAGCTATCAGATAAATCAGTGACTTGCCGAGTTAATTATTATGACGCAGTTCACTGACCTAAAGATTGCCGCTATTTTGTTAGCAAAAAAAAAGTTTAGGATAGCTGAGAACTTCAATGACCTTTAATGACGGGGAGTTTTAGATTTAATAACAGCAAATGATAGTCAAGTCAGAGCAGGCATCACATTTCTCCAAATGTCAAATGTCTTATTTTGGACTGGAACTTGTAAAACCAGGGACAGAAATGACAGAGATTATTTGACATTAGACATGAGGAGAGGAGAGGAGAGGAGAGGAGAGGAGAGGAGAGGAGAGGAGAGGAGAGGAGGAAATAGGAAAGGAGGAGGGAGGAGGTAGGAGGGAGAAGTTGAAAGACTTCTTTTATCTTCTTCTAAATCAACTGTCAACAATGCAGGAAATTATCAAGGGACACAAAAAAAAGTGGAGACGGGGCTCTGGAGAACGAGAGAGGAAGGGAAGGAGGGAAGAAGGGAGGGAGGGATGGAGGCAGAAAGAAAGAAAGAAAGAGAGGAGGAGGGTAAACATTACAGCTCTGTGCCAAGCAAACATGAGATGCTGGGATACTTCAACAAAAAGCCAGCGTTCATATGGGAGAGAAAGAGACACCAAGAAACAGAGGGAGAGAGCATGCAGGAGAGAGAGAGAGAGAGAGAGAGACAGTGAGGAGACACAAAAAGCTGGGAAATGGAAAGTGAAAGCATCAAGCAGCAGGTAACAAGCAGCTGTCACAAGATACAACTAGTTATATTTTCTGTTTTGGACTTCGAACCTATACTTGTAGCTCTTTACTTGGTATGTGTTCTGTTCACATGGTATAATGCATCGCCTGCAGATTTAGTTTGACCAAGATGTAACCTCATGCATCACCACATTTTAATCAAAATGAAACTACTAAACAGCTACTGCAAGACAATTGGACACTCGTACACATAAAACAAACCAAAAATCTTCACCCAAACCTGCACAAGCACACTTTACAACATCATTCAACTGTGCCAAACTACTACTGCAAACGTGTCGCTTTCTAATTTAGTCTGTACAATCCACTATTTCTGCGCTAGGTTGAACATAAAGTCAGTCCCATTCACAGTAACTAAGAGGAGCAACATCACTGTGACATATCATCACTTCACTAATAAATACAAACAGAAGAAACTCAATGTCAAAGCCAACAAAGAAAATGTGTTTTACTTTCTTGAGAAGTCGCTTTTTATGTTGAATACAGCTGAAAGGATTAGCCAATGGACAGAAAATTGAGTTGGGCCAACGTGATGCCCCGTCTCTCGAACTGCGCCGCCACACTACCAGAATGCATTGCACGGCTGCTTCCATAGCCAATGAATGGGAAGCGTGAAAAAGACGGAGGCTGTGGACACGTACCATAAGAGGGGGGAAGCCCTATTATTTTATGGATAAAATGATTAACGGAATAATTGAGAAAATAAATGGCAGATTTATCGGTATTTTATTGCACGAAGATTCCTCTCAGCTTAATAAAGCCGTTTGTTTTTAACATAAATGAAACACGGGGTCGGCGTACTCTCTTGAGCTCCCCTGCACTCCATCATGTGTCACAGCCGCCGCAGCAGAGATGGTTTTCAAGACAAACACACCGCAGGGAGAAGCCATGTGTGTTTTACTGTGCATCATCAGGACAGAAGGGTCACAGGGAGAAACTGCAGAAGCTCTCCCTCCTGCACTCCAGGCGTCGACCCCTTGACCTCGAAGAACGGGAACGCCTCCCTCCGCACAGCCAACCCACCCAATAAGTCAAACCTCACATCACAGCCAAGGGAGCAGGAAACAGCTCGTTCACTTGACCAAACCACACCTCTGCTACAGTAACAGCGGAGGCTTTCTGGGAAGCACACCTGTTGCATTGGGAGAAACAGATGGTACGACTGATAGCGGACTCAGACGGAATTTAGTACTGCACATAGAAAAAATGTACCAGTTAATGAGAGGAAATATTCCAGATATGGGCCAACTGGACCATTTTGAACAGTCATTATCAGCATATATTAAGGGAGATTATTGATGATTATTTGCAGACATAGTGGATAAACTTCTATCTACACAGGCTGAGCATATTGAGAGCATTTCCTTATTTTCTAAAGCTCCAAAAGCTTATGCACCTGTTTCATTATCTGAATCACCCCTGTCCTATACTGCCTAGGGCTGCAACCAACAATTATTTTCATTATCGATTAATCTGATCATCATTTTCTGGATTCATTGAGTGCTTGTTTGGTCTGGAAAATGTTTTAAAATAGAAAAAAAAAGTGCAGCCCAAGGTGACGCAAAAGTGACGTCCAAAATCCAAGGATATTTGGTTTAATAGTACAAAATAAAACTAAGAAAAGCAGCAAATCTTCAGATTTGAGAAGCTGGGACTAGTTAATGTGTGGTGTTTTTGCTTGAAAACGACTTAAACGTTTAATTGTAAGCCATTCAACTTGTCGTTTCAGCTCTAATACTAATATAAAATGAGTCACCCTGATCACATCACCAAGGTGTCTGATAGAACATGTCCAATCAATGGCACACAGCTTCGTTTCTCTCAGAAATATCAATCAATGCCTTCAAAAATGTACAGTGGGTTTGGCACTGAGACATCAGATCGGCACAAGCAGCACCGCTCTGTAACACTATCCCTCGGATAACATGTTCTAGGTTACCAGTCATGTGCGCACACACAATGGCCAGCATCGTCCTGTCCCCTCCCTGACCCCATTTCGACCAGGCGTACCTGAAGGTTTTATAGAGCCAACAGCGAACCGCAGGCGGCTGCGGGAAGAAAGCGGAGAAGCCAGATGATGCCTGAGGTCAGAGATGGAGACAGACGCTCTTGGCATCACGAGTCCTCATGAAACATGGGAACAACTTCCTCGTTGCGCTTAGAATAACCCGTCTCGGAATATTAAGAGATAAAACACAAGCAGTCCATCAAACCCGGGTCACTATATGTCAATCTTTGTCTGCTGGAGGAGAAAACGGGAAAGTGTAACTTGTAACTTTGATTACACGTCGTAAACTGTCTGTCAAAGAAAGCACAATAAATTTACTTTTCTAATGATATACTGTAAATTCTTGGCGTCGGTTCTCCCCGTCCTGGTTCAGGCACTTTAGTGGAATAAAACAAACTGACAAACTGATTAAGTGGGATCAAAGGAAGCAGCTGCACAGCTACATGTACCCCGTGTGCAGGCGATGACGCACCATGACCCGGGCTGACACAGCTGAGTGATTTGTACCTGCAGTGTGACAGAGCCCTGACGTTTACAGAGCGCAGGTCGTTAACTTATATAAAGCGTTATTCAACCCTTCGCCTATTCATGTGAAAGACAGAGAAAGGCCACGGCAACAATGGCTCCCCTCCTTCAACCTGACTCCAGTCTAAACACCGCTCTTTCTGCTCAGTTATATAATTGCAGTGTATTCGATTTTTTTTGGAAAAAAAAAACACAAAAAGGGGATTTTACAAGTGGCAGACTAGAAACCGTTGGAGGAAGCTCACTTGCTCGCAATTGCATCAGTTGGAGTGCAAATCCCTGCTTACATTATGCTGTTGTACATCCAACATTCCTGGCTCTCCACACAGCCAACTAAACATACAGTATAAAAATTTATAAAAAACTCAAAAAGCCTGTCATTAAAAAGGCAAATACGAGTTTTCATCCAAACTTCTTTATTGAATTTGCTATGAATACAAGGACAACCTAACGGGGCTTTCAGAACTTTTCAAATGTCGGCCTGCGAGCTTTGTTTACATTCTTATTGTGTATAAATGTTGAAGCCAAAGAGGCTTAACTTTCAGAGAACAGTGTGTAGTGATATAAACCTCATTCAGCTTGTGTTAAGAAGGATATGGCTGAATAGTTTGTAACTTAACCCATGAAAAAAAAAAAAACTGTTTCTGCTTTGATATATGGATTGCCTTTGTGATCAGCACCTGGAACTTAAACAGGGCTCAACAATAAGGCTTGCCTGCTTGCCTGAGGCAAGTAAAATGCCACATCGGGCTAGTAATAGGGCTGGGCAATATACTGATGTTATATCAATATCGTGACATGAGACTAGATATCGTCTTAGATTTTCAAGTGTTGTTTTTTCTTGGTTTTAAAGGCTGCATTACAAGTGATTTAATTTTCTGAACATACCGGACTGTTCTAGCTGTTCTATTATTTGGCGGTGATATATGATAATCAAAGGATTTTCTCCATATTGCCCCGATCAGGCAAGTAGTAAATAAGAATTAAACACATTGTTTTTTCTGATCTCTGTTGAGAGTTGCCCATGTGCAGAACTGATCGGGCACTCACGAGAAAATGGCAGCGGGTGAAGACAAAGTTTATGAGCTGGAGCTCAAGCGAGCATTTCAATTATCCTGGAAATAGGAGTTTAGTTGGGTGGCGTTAGAGGATGTGGGCGAAACTCCAGATTAATTTACTTAAATAAAGATTAAACATGACAACTAACTTTGGTCTTTGTTGTTATTTGATAACCGCTAATAAATTAAACAATTCAATTTGTATAGGGGCAAGTAAAAGCTGACTTTGGGCGAGTCAATTTCTGACCCACTTGCTTAACAATGTTTAAAAAACATTAACATAAAGCCTACTTAAAGCTACACGGGTACCAACACAGCTTTTTCACTGTGAGGATCAATTGCGAAATACAATGTCTTTAGCATTTGTTTCTCATGTAACACACTGCAGCTGCAGGCCGTGATAAATAACCTGAAACCCCAGAAACAAAAGGAGACGTCCTGGGGCTGTAAATCAGGACCCATCCCAAATCTGAAATTACCTGTTAAGTAACCTCTGAGTGAGGGCCTGATTTAGAAATGAGACATTTTGAAAGAGTTTAAAGAGGCAATCTGGAATATTTTCATTTCAAATAAATGTCTGTTAAGTCACTATCTATTGCCAAATGAGGTAACACAGTGGTGATTGAGCCTACGGCCCACTGATGAAAGGATTGCAGTATTTGTATATTTGCAGTCAGTATTATGAAATGGGTGTCTGGGGTGACATTGCCGGAAAATTACAGTTTTTCTTCATTAGATACACACACAAAAATGTAACTATGCACACGATTCTGAAAACTTGAAACTTCTAAGCTCATGTGTCAACAAAGAAAACTCCAGACTGCTAAACTCTTTAAGAAAAAAAAAAAAAAATCGAGAAACTTACACTTAAACCTGCAGGAGGCTGAATGTTTTTGGCATCATTGGGCAAAAATTCCATAATAACCTTCCAGCATATTGTAATTCAAGTGTTCTGAGAGAAAACTAGACTTCTGTACATCCTCATGGCTCTGTTTTCAGGCTTTAGAAGATCTAGCATGTGACGGGAGACTTTGGCCAATCACAGGTCATTTCAGAGAGAGAGAGAGAGTTCCTATTGGCTGTTCATTCAACGGAGGCAGCTGTCAATCACTCGCGAACTCCGATCAGACGGTCAAACTAGGCAGCGCTGATCAAATATGAATCAATATTCTGTTACTGTAATGCCTGTTTCTTGTCTCAAATGTTTTCAGAATCATCTTGTAGTGTACTGTTTAGCTGGTGGGCGGTGCTTGGTATTTCCTCAACAGATCTCAACATGGCTGCCAGGTCACAAACTTTCTCATTTTACAGCTAAACAGTACACTACAAGATGTTTCTGAAAACATTTGAGGTGAGAAATAGGCATTACAGTAACAGAATATTGATTCATATTTGATCAGCACTGCCTCGTTTGACCGTTTGATCGGAGTTTGCGAGTGATTGACAGCTGCTCAGAGACGGCAGACTCCAGCTCAGCTCTGATTGGTTGTTTTCCTCCGGTATGTGAAATCTTGCAGATGCCATTAGGAGCACCAGGAGGACACAGAGGAACATGATTGATTTTTCAGCTTACCTGTCTCATGCACTAATGTCAGGATATAGTGACCATTTTATAAAAATATTTTTTTTTAAAATCATATTTGCTCCAAATCTACCCACTGCAGCTTTAAGGGATGCTACTTTCAACTGAAGAGATTCTGTCTCCATCTTTACCTGCTTCCTCCTCCTCCTCCTCTTCATACCTTTGGCTTATTGCCCAAACTTTTGATGCTAAGACTTTTTGATGCCTCTGACTTGTGGAAGCAAAATAAATTGCCCATTCATGCACCACAGAGAGAGAATTCCTTTGCTCTCACCTAAACCTAAACACACCTTTTCAGCGGGTAGCCAATCATTTCGTCCCCCTACCACATAAAAAAAAAAAACTCGGATATCAGTTTTTCACAGAAAAAAAAAAAAAAAATGCATGGCCACATCAGCCTTTCACCAAAGGAATGTCATCTGACGTCATGTATTTGGGATCAGATTTCTCCCTCTCCTCTCTCTCTCTCTCTCCACTGAAAAAAAGTGTGTGTGGTGTGTTAGGTTATTTTTTCCCTTAGTCTATATTCTCCAATGTACCCACTGGATCCAGAGCCCACAGCAGCAGCAGTAGGGGGATATTCTCAAATCATAGCCTCAATTATAACCCCCCCTCCACCCCTCCACCACCAATCATGACAGCATGACAATTAACCACTCAGCCCTGTTATTATTACATTAAAAACTGACGCACAAAACCACCAAAAACTAGCTCTGGAGTCATCTTTGTGCATCTTTATATTTTCCAGTGTCTCTTCATCTCTTCACTGATGAACTAAAAAAAAAAAGGACTTCTACTTAATAGGTGCTGTGCTTTTTTTTTTTTTAAACGTGTGGAAGGCAGATCATCGATCCCCTTCAAGCAGGAGGAGAGACCAATGTTTGATTTCCACGTCTGCATCCAGAGAGGCTGAGAGAGAGGTTTGTCTTTCCCTGCACAAACAGAGACAGACACGTAGTCGTTTCTGAGAGGGAGAGAGGGGGAGAGAGAGAGAGAGAGAGAGAGAGAGAGACTGGCTGGAAGGAATGCTAGGATATGCTGGAGTTGGGATTTTTTTTTTTACCCCTTTTTCCTGCATTCTGCAATTGCGCACAAACTCTTTCTGGAAAAGTCGCTCCAACACACAACCCCCTTTTTTACCATTTCCCAACATTTCCCTTCCTCCTATAGTGTCAATTCAATGATTTCGCAACCCCCTCTCTCTCTCTCTCTCGCTCTCTCTCTGTCAAATCTGACTGCCTCAGCATCTTCCACTCCAAACTTATTTTTCCAGCTATAAAAAAAGAGTGTCCATTTCCTGATTTTTGAGCAGCTACAAACACAACCGACTAATTCCATAATGCGCGTAAAAGACGCAACAATTGCAACATTTGTTGCAGAATTGACGCATAAGAGGAGAGCTTTTTTTTCCCTGTTGCGCACTCACTCCATCCGAAGTTCCTCGGAGACAAAAACACATTCTTTCGTGGAAAGCTGAGAAATTGAGAGCACAAAGACTCCAAAAAACGCACAGCCTGACGCATTCACTCGGTTATAGTGTGGAGAACTAACCTGTTTTAGCTTTTTTGGTTCTAAATAAAGGGGAAAATGTTGCCCAAAAAGTTTCGTTTCACCCCCCTCTCTCTCTCTCTCTCTCTCTCCCTCTCTCTCTCCAAAGCAGTTTTCCTTTTTCCTTCGCGCTGGCCAAGTGGCCCAGACTGCCGGCGTCAGCGCTCAGCTCTCCAAACTCCACACACACTCACACAGACACGCACTTTGAAAAACTTTTTTCCAACATCGACTTCTACCGTCGCCATTCCCCATTCTTTTGCTGAGCTGGTACCGTGAAAGAAGTGTAAAAAAGGAGACTCACCTCGCTGCAATAAAATAATCTTCAAACAGACTGGTGCTGCGTGTGTTTTTTTATTCCCAGGGTCGGGTTTTGCCTGTCTGCTGGCGCGGCGCAACGCGTACTGGGAGACTCCGCCATGTCAATCAAAACGCGACGCACATGTAGGTCAGAGCCCGCCTCCTTTTACCGTAATACACCGCGCACTGGGAAACCGAGAGCAGAGCTGCTGCTTCATCTCAGTGAGGGAAGAAATCAGAAGGCTCGTCTTTTCCATTGGTGTAGGTATTTTACAAGGAATAACAACAAGGTGATCATTTCTAAACTATTTAGGATCCAGTTTTTTTGTATGGTATCCATTTATGTATCTTTATTAAAATGGACTTCATGGTTATATATATTCATTCTGATCGTTACTTAGCCATCAGAATAACATTTTGGAGCTGATGTTTTTATTGAAGCAAAAATAATAAAATATTTTTTCCATAGATAAATAGGCTACACATGAAAAACAGACAAACAGGGAAACAAAATACCCCCTTAACACCCCTCCCTCCATCCACAGTCCAGGTAAATGTATCCCTTGTGGGTATTTTACTAGGAATAACAACAAGGTGATCATTTCTAAACTATTTATGATCCAGTTTTTTTTGTATGGTATCCATTTATGTATCTTTATTGAAATGGACTCATTCTGATCTTTACTTCAGAACAACATTTCGGAGCTGTTTTTTTTAAAGATGTTTTTATTGAAGCAAAATAATAAAATATTTTTCCCCCATAGATAAATAGGCTACACATGAAAAACAGACAAACAGGGAAACAAAATACCCCCTAATACCCTTATCATCCACAGTCCAGGTATGGTAGAAATGTATCACTTATTCACAATTGAAAAATAGAATAAAATAAAATTAAATCTATTGTTCTATTGTTTGTTTGTAAACTATTACTCTGGAGCTGTTTTGACAAATAATTATCATATAAGACATTTTGTGTTACCATTTTATTTGATCGCCACTGATCAGGTAGACGTAGAAAACATCCATTGTGACACTTCAACTACCACTTAAAGCATTTTTTGAATTTTCAGTGGGAATAATAATAATAATAACTTTATTTATATAGCACCACCAAAGTTACAAAGTTTAAAAAGTGCTTTGACAGACAAAGCAAAGCAAAAGCAGGATACAAGGCAATATAACAACAGAAAGCCAAACAGTGAGGCCAAACAAAAGCAAGACAAGGAAAAAGTAAAGTAAGACAAAGAAAAAAAACAGATAAAAACAATTTAAAAAAATAGGTACATTCAAATAAAAAGAAGAAAGCAATAAAACAAATAAAAAATGTAGGTTGCCGTGTCCTGAAGAGTTTCTGTTATGTCAGCTCAAAAAGGTGGGTGGTGGACTGTTCTACAAATAAAAGCAAGTTGAATCCAGTTTAGGCTGGTTTAACCTTGATTATGACACAGAACATCTTCTTATGGGAACCTACAACAGCAAATGACCTGCTCGACCCGTGTCACCTTGCTCGCACTGGTACATTTTATGACAACAACAAAAAACAAACCCCCCAAAAAATCAATAGATGTCAATATATAGCAGAAAAATAACTTTATTCAAATATATAGTAGTTTCCAAAAGACATAACATGTGCAAAATAGTCTGCTTATGATAGCAGATTTTGAGGAGGGTCAAGTGGGTCATATCTCTGTCCCAGTGCCTCCAAAACAACTTAGACAACAGGCCAAAGTCCCTCTGGTGGCTGCACAGAAACCCGGCGGCATCCCTCAGCTGACAGGTCCAAGGGTTACAGGTCCGATCGACACTGGTGCTTAAGATAGAAAGAAACATCATGACCTGATTTATTAAAAAAAAAAAAAAACAATTAAGGTCAAAATCAGTGAAATGTGTGCCGAGTTCGGTTCATACTACAGGGGTGTTGTGATGTGTACCCTGCAGGGTAAACTATACTATGAAGGTTGTATCTAAACCTGTAACTGAATCAATTACAGCACAGTTTTATGTATACTCAGAGTTATTACCTGCAGAGGAGGTAATATGGGCGTGTTGGTACCTGAAATTAAGACATTAACATCAACACATCAGGATCAGAGCATTAAACACTGCTGCAGAGTTCCATTACAAACCCACATATTGTCATTTGATGGAAGGAACTCCTTCTCCTAAATGATTTCTTGTGCATTTTCAAAACTAAAATGGGATCAAAATTACAGAACAGATGCAACATAGGATATATTTTCCCCCTCTAATAACAGATTAAATGCAGTATTTTTGACTGATGACATGATGGAGAGACTTAGCAAAAAAAAAAACAGTATGAAAGTGAATTCACTGCACAATAAAACTCCCATTAAGACTCACTGACAGATTCAAATTTGGGTCCCAGACTGGAAAATGTGAGGAATTCTTCACAGTGGAGAAGACATTGTTTTTTATTAACATAACATAACAAGCTACATAAAGAACAAGGGCAAACAACACGAAAAGAAGCTGTTAAATGAACAACTGGGATCCCGTCTGTTATGTGCGTGTTTGTCTCCAGCAGAGATCGGCGTCGTTATTTCTGTATTTTCAAGCAAGCAGACTCAGCCAAATACACTCATTGCCCCTGAGTTCTACATTTCTCTCTGCTGGCAAACACACACACACACACACACACACATTCCAGCAACTGCACTAAGAAAACAGCCACTGGTGTAATTCTAAGCCAGTAGAAAAAAATGGCCCTGGATCAGGACAGTGTGCCTGTAAGGAATTAAATTCAATTCACTTCTATTCAATAAACACTAATCACCCTCAGGGGGCAATTGATGTGGCAGGCAGAAAAATCCTTCTCACACACCAAAAGTACAATGCAGGTTATTATTATTATACAGAGTGGGTGCAGGCAGACTGTGGAGCCCCCTAACTGCAGAAATAGTGTATGATACCACTTAAACAAACTGTGTTTGTTTGGATGTATATTGTATATTCACCCATTCAAATCTATCAAAGTTGATTTGTATTTATGTTCAGGACAGGGGAGTAAAATGCACAGTAGTTTCTGCCATACAGACCTGTCGTCAACATAAAGTGTCCATCGATTCATCCATCAAGTAGCTTACCTTCAATAAGAAATGGCATTCACAAAAAATATCCAACATATAGTCTGAAATATATTATCCAAATCAAATCACATTGATAAAAAAAAAACATAAAGCAGCCCCCATTTGCCTTGTTCAGCTGGAGATATTAAAGGGATAGTTACTGCGGTAGTAAGTGCCCAGCAAAATCTGCACCAATTGACAAATACTACTGAATATATATCATCAGGTTGATGCAGGATGTTTGTAAATGGCAGGTCTCTATGGTATCAAGATTATCTCCCCACACAGTTACATATTCCATATCTATGAGTACTACTGTAGGGCTGTCCTCGACTAACACTAACGCTCATATGATTTTGTGGACTAATAGATTCGTTGATTTAATCGACAGATCTATGAAACTGAGTTTCTCCACTTTGCACCAGTTGCACCACTTTAAATCTTGTGTTTTTCCCACAGATGTGCTCATAAGTTTCTTGTAAATAAGTCACATCTCTATTCAGCATGAAAAAAAGCATTAAAAACGACTAATCGACTCAAAAAATCTGAGTCAACTAAGAACAAAATGACCGATTAGTTGACTAATCCACTAAGAGGGGGCAGTAGATCTGCATCATGTGTGATAAATGCAAAGTGAGACATGGCTATGTCACTGGACAAAAATGCTCACAACTGCTTCCCATACCTTTCACTGATAGTAAGATGTTGGTTTAGCTTTGATTGACTGTTTCCACTATTTCCATTACTCATGGCCACGTCAACTGTTTAGTTTTTACATACAACGAAACAATCTTACCTCGTGGTCGATGTAGCCGTTCTGGAGCTTTCAGTCATATCACATGATCTTGCATCTCAGTTGCATCACCTTTTTTCTGAGCACTTAAAGGACTTCTTCTCCCTGTTGGTATAAAAGTTGAAATAACACTAATGTTTATAATGTTTTATGCAATCTGCTCTTTTCAAAGCAGCCAACTTCACATGCCGTTGCAGGGTTAACACAGGTGTAATGAATAACATTCATTATGGCCTTGTTCCATTTAAGAGGGCCGGGGTCCTGGTATTGTGCATGCTGGCTCACTGGAATGACTGTGACACACTAAACTGAACAGGACCATAATTAATTTGATCAACTGCACTTGTGTTTAAACTTTAACCTGATATGACTTGTCAAAATGTCTGCTGTGAAAAGGGCCTATACACTAATGACTATTAAATCTGAATTAATCTCAAAGGGAGAAGATGCATAAAGAGAAGCAGATGAGTTAGGGAAGGGCTTAGAAACTTTTAAACAAGTGAGAAGTGAATTGTTGTGCAACATGGGGCTGTAACTCAATATCAGGGAGATGCTTCCCACGATTTTGCACAGTGAAAACAGGGCACATTTGGGAGTGTACCGGCAGTGTGTGAACAAATAAAAAAAAATAAAAACCTATTGATTCAAATCAACGTGTTAACAAAGCCAAAGTGGGGCAACCTTGAGTGACGTATTGGACCTTTACAGACAGCCAGTCACGTTAGATTAGATCTGTGGAGGAAAGTGGATGAGGAAAGACTGGAGGGAGCAGATCTTGGAACAGCGACGCAGCTATTTCCCCTGTATGTCAGGGCCAGGCCTCCACAACCACCAGATGTTTACCACCAACCCAGCTGCTTTCTCTCTCTCCCCTTCTTTCTCCCCGTCTCTCCCTCTCAGATTTTTTCTCTCTGAGTCTCTTTAAAGCAAGCCCTCCCTGTAATCATGCACACTCAGTTCACCAGAGGTCTTTGAAGTAAGTGGAATGTGTCCAGCCATATGATAGTGCGTACTGTATATTCTTATAGCACAGAGAAAGCAAAGCAGAGAAAGCGGAGAAGGAGATTGTTGGATTGAAGCCAGTCCTTTCGATGTGGTTTTCTGAATGTTAATTATGCCTTCGCCTCGCTCTTACATGCGTGCGTGTGTGTCTATGTATGCATTTATGTGTGTATGTTGTGTCTACATGAGCGTGTGTGTGCATATGTTCGACGATTCGCCAGTCTGAGACGCCAGGTGACCGATGATAATGGGCGTCTGGCTGCAGAAAAGGCTGGTATGGAACATGGTGGTGCGTGCATGCGCTTGTGTGTCTGTGTGTGTTTGTGCGTGTGAGGTACTTCCTCCCATAGATGTGAGGATGGAATTTGGCTCATCATGAGTTCAAAGGAGTCAACTCAAAGCTCTCTGCACACCAACAAGAGCAGGCATGCCTCTCTTCTTCTTCTTCTTCTTCTTCTTCTTCTCTCTCTCTCTCTGTCTGTCTTTGTCTCTTTGTCAGCCTCTCTTTACCCCTCACCCCCCTCAAATAAGATGGATGTGATTTGGGATGTGTTATGATTCCATCACTGATGTCCTATCATCTCCTATCACCATTATATTCCTCTTTAAATGAGAAATTAGTTGAAAATTATATGCAGCAAATACCTTTTGTATGTGCTAACATGGCACACTGTGCAAAGGCAAACTGTAATGCCAGAATAAACATGAAAATATGTTTTGTCTGAGTGAATATCTTTTGCCTTTTTCAGCCTTGCTTTTGCTACTTGGTGGCATGTGCAGCTTTTGCAGTACAAATGTGCAATGTACCACTTTTTTAAGGTAATATCAACCTGACAGAAACCCAAATTTTAAAGCTTTAATGAGCTAGGAATACACATAATGGGTCATTACTGTATGTTGCATCAGTGAGCGAATCACACATTCATATAAATGAAAAGGTCACATGTAGATATTTTAGATGAAATACACTTGAAACAAATAGTGTATTATTATCATATTTGTGTAATGCTATTCTTAATTAAAGCCACACGTGTATGAAATTTTGCCATCTGGTGGTAGCATCAAAAAAGACACACTCATACTGAGATGAATGGGTAACAGAGAATGCAACAATTTGCACCCTGTTTCATTACATATATATATATATATATATATATATATATATGCAATCAGAATATTTTTGAAAGATGCTATAATCGCCATCTACGGCCATAATAGCGGCTCTGTGAGGCTGCATGTGCACAGTGACGCTGTTAGCTGTATGCTAATGTCATAATCATAGAACGGACATAACCGTCTGCGGTGGTCATTTGACTAGTACAAAAGAAAATGGTGATTGTTGTTAATTGTTGTGACAACACACATCAGTGGGGTCGTAAAGTGTGTTGCTCCGTCGCTAAGCCGGCAGTGGAGGTATCGTCACAAAGCGTTGTAAAGGGGACAGCCGGCATGGCGAGACTACACGCACACACAATAAATGCCGACGCAGTTGTTTTACACGTCATGCCGGCATGAGTCCGCAACGTGCCGCAAGTCGGTTTACACGGAAGTTGCAATGGCAACAGTAGGCTACATATAAAAATGGCTGCCGCTCTGACCATCATGCTACGTTGAATGGGTATGTCCATTCTAGTTGTATTCTATTTCTATGGTCATAATGCTAACATGCTCACAATGACAAAGCTAACATGCTGATATTTAATGATGACCATGCTCAACATCTTAGCTTAGCATGTTAGCATGCTAAAATGTTCTAATCAACACAAATTACAGCTGAGGCTAGGTATTTGGTAATAAAGCAAAATATTAGATCCATTGAAAATTTTACTTGATGGTGCTATAGGAAATGTGAGCGGTAATTGAAGTCAACACAATAGTGAAAACATTTCACTCTGAACCAAAATGTCACGCTGCTGGTGGCGACGGAGAAAAAATCAATTGTATCCAGTCAGGCCGCCACAAAATGGTTAAAATTTCATAGCAAACAGTCCAGTATTTGCAGAGATATTTCAGTCTGGACCAAAGTGTTGGACAGACCAACAGTAGTGCCACGCTGCTAGTAGGCCCTATGGCTAAAAAATCTGTTGTGGCTTTAAATGTTTGGAACTGATATTTGTTATTTCATTTGTCTTATATCTAGCAGGCCTATCTCTGGTATGTCTGGAACAAGCGAGACACCTGATTCAAAAACCACTCTGTTTGTCTTTGATAAGATGAATTGCTTCCAGTTGCTTCCTCGCTCTCTCCAGGACTTTTCCAAGCAGCTTTATCCAAAGCTCATGTTTCTGGTATCACTGGTATGTCTGGAACAAGCACACACTCAAGACCCTTCGGTGCCCAGACACATCTCTCCGTCGCCCTTCTTTCTCTCTTTAATAAGATGAATTGGTTCCAGTTGGGTCTTCGCTCTTTTGGGAGGGATTTTTTATCTGAAGGCTCCGTGTTCAGGGGAGATCCGTGTTTGTTCCAGCGCTGCCAATCATGTCATGTGTTCCCACTTACAGAACACCTTCCAGTCATGACATCACAGGGGGTGAGATCACACAGGCCGGGTCACACCACCATAGGGGTGGTGGGTGTTGTGGCAATCATGGCAGTGGAATGTCCATGACTCAAGGAGCTGAGCTGGGACTGCGATCTGGTTGGCTAAATTGTGACATTCTGACATTTGTGAAAAAACAAGCAGAGTGCCATTTCAAACAAAGACCGGTCAACTCTGACCTTCGGTGGGAGGCAAATTGCTCAAATCACAACATGTTGGCATGCCAACTATTACGCCAGTCCCAGGGCAATCCTTGTATTCAGAACAATAAACCCCCATCCTGCCTACAACCATCATTGGTTTGCCATGGATTACATCTCTAAGGAAACATGTAAGTTCTATTAAGTCCCACATAAACAGATTAATTTTATGTAGGAAGAGGAGTACCAGTCAAGACCACTTAAACCGAGACCAAGTCATGACCAAGACCAGGAGGGGTTGAGACCGAGTCAAGACCAAGACCAGACCACTAGGAGTCCCACATTGCATGACACACTTACGATAAAATGTGGAACATGCAAACCATAGACACTCCTAAAAATGATTTGAAAGATCCACATTCCCATAAAAACACCCACAATAAACACATTCAACTCTCCAAGTCTTTTATTGCCATACATATTTAAAAAATAAAAATTTCAGTATACTATGTACACTCACCGGCCACTTTATTAGGCACACCTGTTCAATTGCTTGTTAACACAAATAGCTAATCAGCCAATCACATGGCAGTAACTCAATGCATTCAAGCATCTAGACGTGGTGAAGACGACTTGCTGAAGTTCAAACCAAGCATCAGAATGGGGAAGAAAGGGGATTTAAGTGACTTTGAACGTGGCATGGTTGTTGGTGCCAGACGGGCTGGTCTGAGTATTTCAAAAACTGCTGATCTACTGGGATTTTCACGCACAACCATCTCTAGGGTTTACAGAGAACGGTCCGAAAAAGAGAAAATATCCAGTGAGCGGCAGTTGTGTGGATGAAAATGCCTTGTTGTGATGTCAGAGGTCAGAGGAGAATGGACAGAGTGGTTGGAGATGATAGAAAGGCAACAGTAACTCAAATAACCACTCGTTACAACCAAGGTATGCAGAATACCATCTCTGAACGCACAACACGTCCAACCTTGAAACAGATGTGATACAGCAGCAGAAGACCACCCGGTACTAGCACCGGCCACTTTATTAGGGACACGCTGTACCTAATAAAGTGGCCGGTGAGTGTATATTGTAAACAAACATAGAATTGAATTGAATAAATCGACCCCATTGTCACTGATAGCCGATCGAGCTATTTGGGTCAGTGTCGGCCCGATATCCGATCCAGTATCAGTGCATCTCTAGTAAAATGTGGTAGACTCCGAGACGAGACCTTCAAAAAATGGTCTTGGGACTGGTCTTGAGTACTACAACACAGGAATCTACTCTGGCAGATAGAAGTGTGGGAACCAGAACATGTGATGGCTTCGTCCCAAAACGCTAACTATGCTACATGAAACTCAAATTCAGCCCAAATTTCAAAAACTTCGATGTTTACAACCTAAAAACTAAAACTATTCTAGATGTAAAAGGATACTTTTTAGCCATGTTACTGTAGCAGCATGGCTCTATGGCATTGTCAGTAAAAATACCTGCTATTGGGTGGTGTGCCATGAACTTTGGTAGACAATGGTACTATGATTCATCATCTGGGCACAATGACTATCATTGTGAATCATAATGACTTTGGTGATTCTCTTACTTTTCCTGTAGCGCCCCCAGAAGGTCAAAGATTTTATATATCCGGTCATTATATCCCAGTTCCCTGATGATTGCTAATGTCTTGGGTGCCTGTCTTGTCAGGTTCTGCCCTGTCCAGTCCAGTCTGTGTGTGATGAGGACAAAGATGACAAAGAGGGAAAGGATGAGGACAGTGGTACTAGTGAAGAGGTCAGTGGTGCCAGATGGTGCCACTTTGCTCCTGCTGGGTGTGGATACACTGACCAGTATTGGTTACTGGTAACAAGTAGCATGAGAGAGGTATCCTGCTCCAAGGTAGGAGTAGTAGCACAGACACCCAGGCAACACTGCTGTCATGCAGCAAAGACGTCACTGCAAGCTGGATGGAGAGGGTGAAGAAAGATGCTAGTAACTCAGCTGACTAATGTTGTAACCAGTATCAGTATGAATCCCAGTCGGGAGACAGCTACACAATTGAATTATACCGCGTGACACGGACTATGACGTCTATGAGACTAGGTCAAATCCAACGACTGAGTGATTCTCAGTCAATGGGATCCTTGGCTGCGGTGAGCCTGGGAATCTCCTGAATGTTCTCTGCCAAAAGAACAATCAACAATGTGCCACCCTCACCAGACACTTCCTGTTTAGGTCCGTGTTTGTCATGACAACAGTGACGCCAGCCACAGCGATTCAGCGCAGAGCTGCTGACGTCATGTATGCCAGCCACAGTCTGAGCCACGTGGGTGTGAGAACCCTCAATGAACTGAGTTGGCATCAAATCATTGCCTGCACTCCAGGAGAAAACAGACTCCAAAAAAACCTCAGTTACCTTCAAGTGTTGATTTCAAAGTTGGTTAAAGAACAGTTTGAAGTTTTGCTTAAGGCTGATTAAAAACACGTGTAAAGAAAAAGTAGAAATGTCTGAAAGAAAATCTGCTTTCAGGTAAAAAAAAAGGTCAGACAGGGCACTCAGCAGTTCAAAAGGCTGTAAAGCACACTCTACTGAGCACCGGTGCAGACAAACACACTTACTGTACAGTACACAGTGTGTGTACACAAGGATGGTATGATGACGAACGAGTGTGTGGGAGAGATGTTTGCGTGTCTGGGGGGAAAAATATTCCAGGAAAATTAATATTCTTGAAACATCTTTATTTAAACTTTTAAACTTCAGACAAAAGCAACAAATAACAGGGGGCAGGGCAAAGAAAAGAAGAAAAAGAAGAGAAAGAAAGTCAAAGAAAGAGATAAAGAAAGAAAGAAATTAAAGTAAAAGAAAGAGCGAAAGAAAGAAAAATGATTGACAGAAAGAAAACCATGCCAATACAATAACCATCAGGATTTGAACACTTCTCAGCCGACTCAAGTCTCCTCTGCACAGAGGAAATACATCAAAATAAAAGTCTTGTGTCTACCTCTCAAAGTAGAGATGTAATTTCAAAATAAAAGTCTTGCATGGCTTCTTCTGTCCTAGCCTGATGCCGCATGTGCGAGTACCAGGACACAATCGGAGACGCCCCGTTGCCTTCAACAGTTCTTCTTAAACACTGTCTGGATGAGCGGGTCTCCTTGGGAGTGTGTGAGTGTGTGTGTGACCACAGCGGTGAAACATCAGCCCTCAGAGGTCTCCATATGAGAGGCTTCTCATATTTTTTGTGATTGTCAGATCAGTCCTCCACAGGATCCCCCTCCCCCTCCTCTTCTGCTGATGAAATCCGCCGCGCGTCAAACACACAAACATACACACACGTCTAACATAATTTACCCCCCTATCCCGAGCCACACAGTGGCACAGCAATACAAACCATCAAAATACATCAGAAATCTGAGCCGTTATATCTATAATGGCTTATCATTCGTTATTATTATAATAATATAGTTTTAATACACAGTCAGGCACATTTACAATGGCTATAGAGCAGAAGGGGCAAACTTACAGCATCCACTAGCTTGTTCTCCCTTTCAATAGCAACTATAGTGTGGTGTGTATAAGTGTAATCTGTGTGTGTCTGTGTACAGGAAGTGCCAGTAAAGGAGGTATATGCCAGTGAATTTGAAGCCATTGAGGACAAAAGCTGTCCCATTCCTAATTAAAAAGAGTTATACAAGCACACACACACACTGACCCCGGGAACACCATCCCCATGGCAACAACTATGACGTATAAACAGCCCGAAACTGAGAGCTACACATCACACACGCTCCTAAAACACACCCCTCTATCAGTAATTTTCTAAGCAAACACACGCTCCTAGCTATTACAGTAAGGGCAGTGTACACACATGAGTCTGTCCCTGTGAGGGCAGCACAGTAAATATTGGGAGTTAAAGAGTCAGTTCATTCAAATTTAAAGGCAAAATCTCACTTAGTGTATCTGTCTATGCAAAAAGTTTGGATCCTAATATAGCCGTCTCTGAGATTTCTGATTTCAAGACAATAAAGGTGAAAGGAAGTATGGACAACTTACAGTAACACATGTCCATGTTACTGTAGGTAGCTCCAATGAAAACATTTTCATGTTAAAGAAGACCTATTATGCTTATTTTCAGGTGCATACTTGAATTTTGGGTTTCTACTAGAATATGTTTACATGCTTTAATGTTCAAAAAACGCTTTATTTTTCTCATATCGGCTGGGATGCAGCACCTCTTTTGTGATTTGTCAAAACCAGAACCAGACTCCGCTCCAGCTCTGCTCTAACTAGCTTTGTTTGAGGGTGTGTCAAACTAGCCGCTAGGCAGGTATGCAAATGTGTTACTTGGTGACATCACCACGTTACGGAAGTAAAGGCGGGACTCCAAGCGAGGCTTTTCAGGCAGTTTAGGAGCAGTGTTTCTGGGGGGGAGAGTAACTCCCTTTGGTGTAGACTTTGTAACTTTGCAGACATTTTTCATGCACAAAAAAACTCACTAAACGAAAGGGGAAAAGCACAAAAGCAAATAGGTCCTCTTTAAGTGCCACAAATTCCATTCATTTCCGTTGTAATGTGGTTGAGGCAAAACAATCTCAGAGACAGATTTCATAAAACTTCTGCAAATAAAACCCAAAACTATCTGCAGGCTAGATACCACTAGAGACGTGAGAATATATGTTTACATAATTTGGGTGAACTGGCCCTTTAAGAGGCATCCTTAGTGGTGTGTTTGGTACTGTATGCGTGTTACAGGGAGAATGGACGTTTCGGTGTATGACAATGAGATGTTTAAGCAGGAAAAATGTAAATTTTTGGCATAAATTTCAAAAGCAGATAAAAGTAATTACCAGGTACTGTACACAATCAACAAGGATGTGAGAAAACACACAGTGGGATGTGCTAGGTTATTGCATGAGACTGACAGGAACAACTCACAGTTCTTATGCGTATCTATTGCGTTACTACAAACATGTTACAGGTGGAAATGTGTGGGCAACTCTACCAGAGAGTTTGATATGTTTGCATCATTTTATGTGCACGTGTCTAACTGTGACCTGATTGAGAATTAACACAATGAAGTGGTACCTTTCAGTCTATATGTAGTCAGAGACTTTTTAAAAAATGACTGCAAAGGGAGTCCAGAGGTGGAGAGCTGATAACGCCGCACTAATAATAGAGCAGCTCAGGTTGTGTGTGCAGTGAACTGAACTCCCTCTAGGAGAAGTTGGCCAGCCCGTTACGCACCGTGCACAACAGTGATGACATGCAGTAGCATAGACTGGCCACAGAGAGGTGCTGTTACAATCAACCCAAACTGTTACATGATTCCTCCCTGAAGAGACCGGAGGTTTAACAGCTTCCTTTACAAGGAACACAGTGACACGCTGCACAGGCAGCAGGTTTCTGATGGCAGTGTCTGTCTGTATGTATCATTATTGAGCAAATGACTGCAGGTTTTCAGTGCCTATCATTATAATTATCTGTTTGTGTAACTGACAGTCTACCTGTCTGTCTACCTTTAGATGATTGTCTTCTGGCAGGATTGTCTGTATAGAATTCATAATTACATTATTTTACAGTTTTGATTCCTTTTAGAGCTTATCACACACTTCTCCTCCCCCCAACCCCATCGTAAGCTTTGTTCTCTCAGATGGAGCGAAGAGCTGGAGGCAGTGAAATAGTTTTCTGTATGACTACAGATCCGTTATTGCACCAGACACAGAACAGTACTGGTTTTACGGTCACACACACACACGCAAAAAAAAAACGAAAAAACGTCCGAGTCCGTTCTGAGGAGACTCCAGAGTCATCAAGAAACAGATGCCAAAAACGTTTTTCTCTCTCCGTCTTTACGTCCATGTATTTTTTGAGGCATCCATCCAAAGGCACCTTCTATCACTGTGTTCCTGTTAGTTTTCCAGAAAGAAAGGCCCAGGAATTCCAGGGAAGGAGTTTTATGCTGACAGGTCTGATATGACCAGATTTTCCATTTTATTCCCAATCTCTCCGGATACTTGGAGCTCCTCGGATTCATAGTCGTCGTCAAAGGACCTGAGAACACAACACACATAGTACAACTTTCATTGTGTTGTCTAAAACTGCAGCAAACTATTAAACAGATTGATTGTATTTCAATACTTGGAAAATGCACATAGGCATGTATGGAAGTGTGAGTGTGTCGTACCCCTCATGTAGCTGTTCATTTGCAGTCTCCTCCGCTACCAGTATCTCATACTCCTCTGAGGCATATTTATCCCAATCAGATGGCTCTGGACCTTCACTGTCAATGTCCTGGAACAACACATGAATGTCAGATATCAGTATTTTACAGGAGAGAGAGAGAGAATTTAATAAATTTTTACAAAAATAAAAAAGAGAAGTAGCTTTAAAACTATACAAATACTAGTTCTGTTTGGTACCAGCAATTGATGCCTGCAAAATATGACGTATGGGGAAGGAACCCAATATATTTTCATCTGGAAATGTTAAATGTATATGTGTTTATATATTTTCTTATGTCTGCTTTGCAAACACTTTTGAGGTGAGAAATGTCAGGGAAAACAAGTAACATATAACAAGTAACAAGTGAAAGTGTAATTTTTCCTATTTTCATTTGCATTCTCCATTATGTTTTATGAGAAACATATTTTCTCCCGGATTACGGTCACACTTTAAAACAGTTTTAAATGTGTGGTTAACGTTGTAAATTGAGACAAAACAAAACAAAAATGCCACAAAACTACTTGGTTAAGTTTAGTAGAACAAACATCATGGTTTGGCTTAAAATGACTGAAATTGAAACGAAGCACAACAAAAATGTTGACTTTTAGTTTCACGCGGGAGACAAACAGCGGTCTCCTGGGCAAAAAATACATTTCTCTTGAAACGTAATTCACAATGCAGTTTCGTTGTGTGGGAAAGTAATTTTTCAGAGACAGGGCTGTTCTCACGTGTACATGATTTTCAGAATTTTGATAGATTTGTTTTTCCTTTTTCTCTATTGCAACAAGGAATCCCTGTATTCCCCTTTAAACTGAAAGCTCCTGCAATATGGCTTAATATTACATAGATGTAAATTCCCACCTTTTGCACAGCAAATGGGTCTCTCTGTTCGTGGTCCAGGTATTTCTCCAGGTTGAAGAAGGTGTCAAAGAATATGTGAGCCATCCGGCAGCGCTTCAAATCACCCAGGGTTATCTTACCTGGAAGAAAACAACACAAATACATGCATGTGTAAAGTTCAGGTAGCAATGGCAGGGTGTGGCTTTCCAATAAAAAGAAATAAAAGATAACATGATTATAAAAAGGGAGAAAAACACCAGCTAGTGTTGGCACTGACCTGAACTCTCAGGTTTGACCAGGTCGAGCATCTGACAGAGCAGATCCTGGAAGGGCAGCGGTTCGATGCCCATCCTTTCCATCCTCTCACACTGTTCCTCGTAGAAATACTCCAACTCAAACATGGACAGGACGCCATCGCCATCCACGTCCATGCAGCGGAACCAGTACTCTAAACTGGAGAGAGAGACAACACATGCATACAGAGTTACACACCACAAATGCTTGTAAAGTGCATTTGCAAATAAAAGTGACATCCGGCTGGGATGTAATATATTCATGAGACACATGCAGAGAGAAGAAATAGATCACCTGGTGGGATTTTTCTTGTCTTCTTCAGACATGAGGAACCAGACGAACTCAGCGTAGCTCATCCTGCCTTCCCTCTGCACAGCGTTACCCCTGGAAACAAGAGCGACAGCGTCGTTCACATCCAATACTGCCATCATTGTGAAGCAATCAGCTCCTCTGTGTTTGTTCATGTGCGTGTTTCCACTTACCGCGTAACGGCCCCTGAAAACAATCTTTCAATGATTCTGTTTGAGGACGCTGTCAAGAGGAGAGAAGGAGGAAAAATAAGCAAACGTGATTTTGTTCAAAAGACACTGGATACTGTTTGTGCATGCAGAGCAGTCACTTGCGTAAGTACTGAGTAAGTGAATTAAAATTTGGCTAAGTGGTCGTATATGATGCTGTTAACAGTGTAATGCATTTCACATCAGACAGCATGAACGTGTTGAGCCCAGGACAAACAGCTGTTGTTTTCTGCTCTAGCTAGCGGGGGCCCAACAAATGGAAAATAAGCAAATGAACGTGCCAAATCCAACGACATCTGTTTCTGATTCTTTACTGGCGTCCAATCCATATTAAATACAATGGGACCAACACATTTCTTTTATTTATTTACATACCGTAGCCCAATATCATAAATCACAAATATGCCTCTAGGGGCTTTACAATCTGTACAGCATATCTAGGATAGAGGTCGATGTCGACCTTACAGAAACCCCCATGTGTCCGCTATGGACGTATTTCATAAGAGGAAAATAAACCCTATGCCCTATTCGAGTTGTTCTCACCATGGTCGTTGTATCTCGCCAGGTCTTTGGGGTCAATGTAGAGGTCATGGTCGGTGTCCAGCTCCCAGAACTTGCAGTAGATGACGTAGAAGTGTTCGTAGGAGAAGTAGTCAGTGATCTGGTTGATGTCGTCCTCCTCCTCCAGCAGGGCCAAGGTCTGCAGGAAGTTGCTCCTGCGCAGCTCCATCATGGTCATACGACCCGTCCACGAGCGGTTCACCACGTAGAATATCCGCTGGATCACCTGGGATAACAGAGTATGATCCAAATGGTACTGATTAACGCGTGAATCAAATGAAATAGAGTTGTGAATTTCTTTTTTATATATAAAACAGCACCACAACAGACAGAATCAACACAATTACGGTGAGAACGAGCAAATGATTATCATAATGCAGACACTTAATCCATAAAGTATTTAGGTGTCGGGCAGCAACTAAGGATTATTTTCATTATCGATTAATCTGTTGATTATTGTCTAGATTAATTGATTATGTATAAAATTTCAGAAAATAGTGAAAAACGTTTCTCAAAGTCCAAGGCGATGTCTTTAAATGTCTAATTTTATCGGTTCAAAACCCGTAGATATTCAGTTTAATATGATATAAAACAGAGAAATCCAGGAAACCTTCATATTTGAGAGGTTGAAAACAGCAATTTCTGCCATTTTTGCATGGAATAAATTACTTAAACGATTAATTGATCAAAATAGTTGCCGATTATTTTTCTGTTGATTGACTAATTGATTAGTCGACTAATTATTGCAGCTCTATTTAAGTGTTAAAGGTATGGCAAGTTATAGATTTAGTCATTACAGAATTGCATGTAAGAGCTCCATAATAATGAAGTAGAGAATGATATTTGATATTTGTTTTCATCAATCACTGTATTTGTCCCCAAAAGGTTGAGCAGTAGGGCTGTGAATTGGCAAGAATCTGACGACACGATACGTATCATTATACTGGGGTAATGATTCAATATAATTGCAATATATCGCGATACTGTAAGCAAGGTGACACCAGAAATGAACCATTTTAGAATAGGTGAAAATAATACATATTGCATGGAAAAAACTGAATGTTTTTTGCCCAAATTATCATAAAGTGGGCGTGTCTGTGAAGGGGAGACTCGTGGGTACCCATAGAACCATTTTCATTCACATATATTGAGGTCAGAGGTCAAGCGACCCCTTTGAAAATACCCATGCAGTTTTTCCTCACCAAAATTTATCTTAACTTTGGAGCGTTCATGACACAATGATTTGGAGAATCAATACAGTATCACAAAATATAATATTGTGATTCTCATGTACTGTATATTGATATTTTCTTACACCCCTATTGAGCAGCAGTGAAACACAAATTACGTGTTTAAAAGCACAAAGTACCTGAACACATCATATAATTACAAAACAGAAATCAAAAGTCAAAAACTTTCAATCAAAACTTTAAAAACAAGTTAAATTATGAGTAAAAATGTAAAATATTAAGATCATTTGAATAGTTGAGAGATGGCCGAGGCTATGAAATGCGTTTATGTCTGTTAGTTTTGGCTGACGGGAGTCTAAAAAGGGATCCAGAACGAAAGGTCTCACGCTGTGACAGGAGCTGTCAGGCTGGTTGGACTCTGCTTTCAGTCTATGAAAATAGCATGAAACTCATATGGGATCTTTCCAAGCCCCGTCATCCAGACTTAATAAACATATTCCTCATCTTTCCATGAGGAAGACCTACCCACCAACGTTTCATCTACAACTGACATTTGTGTCCTCATTCATAATATGAGTAAGACGGGTCTTTAGCATACAATGGAAACAAGGAGGTCGGAGCTCCCTGTCCCTGAAACAGAACACTTAGGCTTATTAAAGAGCGGATTAGCACCCATTTCCTGGTACACAGACCTCCCAGTGCTACTAATGCCTCATACAGTAGCGGGTCAGCTGGCCTAAACTGAAGGAAGTGTCTTAATATGGGCATGTGGAGGGTCGGGGCCTCTGTGGGGGGCACCAGTGTTTCCGTGACGTTCCCATGACGCTTCAGACTTCTCTGCATCTCTACTGTACGCAGCAAACCCTCGACTGCTAAAGCACGTGTTGCAGCTGTCCCGATCAACACACACACACACACACACGGTCTGCTGCTAAAGTTACTGGATGTGCACAGAAGCAGTTTCGCTGACAATGTAGGAGGAATGAATTCTGAGAAGTCACTGATATTTAATACTGATGGTTTGGACTATTTCATGCTCTGCACAAAGCAATGCTGGAGGAAGTATTCTGATCTATTACCACAATGTAAAAAAAATCATTATAAGTAAAAGTCTGTTAAAAATTGGATCTTATTTTTGGACAGTATAATCTATAATAGGCCTAATACATTATATTTTATGACTTCATCAAATGTTTTGTATGAACAATCTGTAATATCTGTAATATTTGTAAAGCTACTAGTTACTAAAGCTGTCAAATATATGCATTTTTTAATTATACTTGGATAATAGATCAGAAAATGTGGCTCCATTAGAGCCAACTCAGCAGACCAATAGAAGCTTGACACTAAATGATCGTAGTCCTATCATCACACTAAAATATACATGTATCAGATCATCACATAAAAAGCACTTTTCATGCCGTTTACCGTTGTTATGTAGCGAGAGTGGAATTCCGGTGCATCCTTCAGAAATGTGAGCCCAGGATGCGTATCCACGATGTCCTAATCAGACAAACAGGAATGAATGAATGAATGAAAGACTTTATTTCAAACAGAAAATAAATAAAAACAGATACAAAATAATAACAAACAAAACAAGAGTAATAGTGTCCGAAAAGGAGTAGGTAGAAGTAAAACTTATATTTCCCTACCCCTTTCTCACTTCTCCTCTAATAACTCATATATTATAGAATGATAGAATGATAATATAATATAATATATAAGGAAGAAACAGAATAAAACATAATTCAGAGAAGTTTGTGGTGGATACAGAAGACAGCACAGAGACGGTAATGTTTGTGTTTGTGTACCTGCAGTAGAGGGATGAAGTCCTCCTGCTCCAGGTAGTTACAGCTGGGTTTGGCCAAGAGGGAGAGGAACCTCGACGAATCATCGTGGCAGCTGTGCAACAACCTGCAGGAGAGGAGACGTTTAAAAATAACCTGATAACAGATATGATATCACATTTTTAAGACTTGAGATGAACATGATGGTGTGTCTTACTTCCTCCAGGTTGCAATGAAGGAGTGAACAGAGACAAAGCCCGTCCTCTCACCGCCTGCCGAGTAGAACATGGGGGCCTTCCAGTAGAGTGGACACCCGCATGCCTGGACAGAAAGACAACATTAGCTTACCCTGAAAAACTATTGTGTACTGTACTTGACCACCGTGTTTGTTTCCTAGAATCAGTGATCACACTGCTTTGCAAGGAGTGGCAGCATAAAAACAGCCCTGTGTCTCAGGCCAATGTGTGTGTCTGAAGAATAATGTGAACCCAACCATTCATTCAGTGTGTCTACTATTATATTTTCTATATGTTACATCTTGTTTTTTACAGTTTACTTATCTATTATATCTTGTTTTCTTTTTTACTGATGCCTCTTGTTTGCACTGTCCCCTTTGCTGTTGTAATTCTGCATATTTCCCTGCTGTGGGACTAATACGGATTATCTTATCTTATCTTATTTTAAGAAAAGAAAATGCTTTCATGGAATAAATCAGTTTGGTAGCTTCAAGATGAAACATGGAAACATTTATGTTGATCTCCATATTAATGCCAGTAAATGTTGATGCTGATCTTTTCATCTTTTATGCTTTTATCATACTTAAAAGCAATACATTAAAAACAGAAGTAAAAGGTGTTTCTAGAATTACGAACACTGTACCGTCCGTTGTTAAACTGCTGACCTTTACTATACCTGGCAGCCCCTCTTATCTTATTTTGGCCGACTGACGTAGTGTATTTGTGCAGACTAAAAGACTTACGGCATATGAGATGTATTTCTCACTTTTAGCTAAAATTTATGACATCATAAAGCTATGTAAACAGAAATGACTACTAACATTTGTACATGGTGCTTTGTACTTGACGTCACTGAGCTTGGTACTTATGAGATGACTGAAGACATCTTGTTTGAAGCATTGAGTATTTGATGTAAAGTTTATCAGCCTATTCATCTGTAGTTTGGGATTTATCCAATAATTATTAATACTGTCAATGTGTACTTTATTTATGTATTATTTATTTTATTTTAATTTTTTTTAATCAAATTATTTAATTTTTTTTTCTATTTATTTAATTTTTTATTCTTTATCTATTTATTTATTCTAAAATATCGAAATATGTAGGTACAATCATTTACATGTGTGCTTTATTTGTATGTTTCTGTACACCTGATGTTACTTCCAATACATTATTACATAAAAAAAGAAACCTCCTGACCTTTGCGATCTTGCCCATTTCATATATGTCCGCCTTCTCCTCCTCAAACTCGGTGAAGGCCGCCTCGATGGCAGCGATGGCGGCGTCGTGGTTGGTGACCGGGCCCATGGCAGGGAGCCCACGGGGGTAGTAGAACCTGGGAATGTTGATGGCCGGCGGAGGAGGGGTGACTATCACCGGAGCCGGAGGAGGACTGGGTGAGCGCGGCGTGGGCGTGGGGGTTGGCGTAGGTGTGGTTGAGGTCAGGGTCGGGGCTGGTGGAGGTGTGCCTGGTTTCTTCTCCGGTTTGGACTGGACCTGAAAAGAGAGAAAGGCGATCAGGTGTGGGAATGGACAAGCAGGGTGGTGGGACCTTTACACCTGCTATTTATAGTTCAATTTATATATTTTTTCATACGGTTTTTGAAGCAAATCTTAAAAGGAAGACAAAATAATAATAACTCCTGCAACATCTTAAATAGACAGCATGCTAATGACTGAAACACCACAGTCTAAGTATGCATGATGTGGCTTATTGTTCCAAATCAGAGCTACACTCTTGCATTGCATTTCAACAGACAGCACTCTTTGAGCCATATTGCTGCATGATCCAAATGTATAAATGACCTCATTTCCATAAATCCATATTCATATCTATGGGAAGTAACTAAGTCAAAAAAATGATGTACTTTTTCCAAAACCAAAGACAAAACACAACGTCACTTTATGAGGATAAAGGATCCATGCAAGGGCGGGATGTGGTGGAAACTCCCAGTGAATCATAAAAAATTATGTACAAACAATGAGAGACTTGTTTTATAGTCAGCACTTGGCATGAAAAGCTCCAGGTGGCACAAGAGTGTGGCAGTTAAGACTTCATTTAATTTATCCTGATCTCTGGAACCTTAACTAACTAATAAGGGAAAATAAACAACACTTGCGGCAACAGTTCTGCTGTATTTATGATGGTTTGATTAAACCCTTGCAGCTTTAAAACTCTGGGCACCAAATTGGACAACATTATGAATTACAAGAAGGGCCTTCTGGGTAGTATGCAGTAATGAGTGCATGAGGAAATAATAGTACAATTTGTCTTACATTGTGAAGAATTATCAAATGGGGGGCAGGAAAGAGGACAAATGCTTCAGTGAGTTCCAGTCAGCCATCACTATTTGATACCAAACACAAGACTCGCTTCATGTAACAAAAAATACACTCATAAGATAAGATAAGAAAATGCACCCATACATAGTGGACAGTCCTCAGGAAAAGCTATTTTATTACCAACACACTCCATTATCTAGAGGTGGAAGAAGTACTTATTTACTTTAGTAAGTCTAAAAATACTCTAAAAATCCTGAACTCAAAATGTTACTTAAGTAAAAGTGCAGATATATTATCATAAATATACTTAAAGTATCAAAAGTAAAAGTAAAAAGTCCTTTCAGAGTATTGTATTTTTTATCACTTATGATGTCAAATAAATGTAGTGGAGTAAAAAGTACAATGTTCCCCTCTAAAATGTAGTAAAGTAGAAGTATAAAGTGGCAGAGAGTGGAAGTAAAGTACAAGTATGTCAAAAATGTAATTAAGTACAGTACTTCCAGTGAGTAAATGTACTTAGTTACATTCCACCACTGCAAGACAACAATGTACACTACTAGCAATGACAAGGTGAGATGTTCGATACAAGACCCATTCGCTGTAGTTCAAGGGTGATGACGTGAAACGTTACAGCTTACACAAAGTGAAATTAAACTATAATTTAATTCACAAATCAAAACTAGTCAGTGTGTTGGAGCAGGAGCTCCCTGATGGCTGGTGTGAGGGCCTCCATATTGTGTGTGTACTGAGCAGGACAGCTGTAGCGGTCCTCCACCCCTCCCACTCTCCTTCACAGAGTTCATTCTATCACTCTATTCCTGCACCTCCTGCCCTATTAATAACCTGCTGGGATCTGCCTCAGAATGGTCTCTGGCATGTCACTCTGTGTGTATGAAAGCAACAACACAAATCTACTGTATGTGTGTAGAATATATGAACATCTGTGATGAACGTTTAGAGATAATTAGGATTTGAGTAGAGTTCTCATGAGATGCACGTCCAGATTTGTGTCCCGTCCATCCTGCTCGTTGCACCGACTGACCTGCTGCTGCTGCTGCTGCTGCTGCTGCTGGAAGGATTTGAGTCTCTTCTTGAAGCGTGATGGGAGGACAAAGTCACACCCCTTGGCCAGAAAAGCCAGCTCCCCCCTCAGGTCAGGGTCCCGGCGTAACGACGTCTCCTTGATCATCATGGTGGGGGACGAGACGCGTAACCCCCCACCAGACACGGCCACCGGTGCGGCTACTGACACGGCTACCACAAGTGGACCAGCTTGCCCGACAACTTAACAACCGCTGAGAGGGAAATCAAGTGGACTGTGGAGCAAAGAAGTCCACTTAACAGCTCAGATATCCACTAACCAAAAAAAAAAAAACCTCAGGAAAGCATGTGTGTGACTTCAGGCCTTTTGACAATCACTCCACTCGCATGTACAGACTCCCAAAACGGTGTCCTGTAACGCAGTAATCCAGCAGTGTATCTCCAGTGATGCTGTGTAGGCCGGGAGGCAGAACCATGGTACTGGGCTGTTTTATGACCAACCGCAGCCCCAAAAATCAGCTTGTCTCCTGGGTAGAAAGCCTCTGATGTCCCCCTGTCAGCTCAGGATGCATGTGTTTGGTGTAGTCTCACTGGTGCCTGCCGCTCCAAGCTGGGCTCTGACAAACTGCACTGAGAAACATGAGCCATGCCAGGATCTGGCAACACACACACACAGCACACCGGCTGTCCTGAGCACTAGGGTGGGGGGGTAAGGGGTTCAGCCATGTTGCATATCTGTGTGTAGTGTTTTGCAGGATATGAGCCCTCCTCAGTCCCTCCTCAGACTAAAGTTAGCCGTTGGGAAGTTACAAGTCAAAGTGTGTCTGATTGAAATAATGTCGCTGCAGACAGGAGGCTTAGATCGGCGAGCGGCCAGGACCAGTACGCCAAAATATATTCATAGAGGTAATTTCGGAGGGAGTGATGAATCAGCGGGCAAAGCACCTGTTACATCTGTTGACATTCAGTAACTCAGCTGGGCTTGCTTGGAAACTTAATTTCCTTTTGCTTAAATCTTTAACATGTGTGAGTCACTCTTGATTAGAGCTGAAACAAACAATTATTATTGTTACATTAAAGATCCATTAAGCTATTGGTCAACAAAATGTCAGAAAACAATTAAAAATGCTCATCATAACTTACCACAGGGCTGCGACAAACAATTATTTCCCATTATGATTCATTTGACAATTATTTTTCTTGATTAATTGTTTAATTGTTTGATCTGTAAAATGTCAGAAAACTTTCCTGTAGTCCCAAGGGGGATGTCCTCAAATGGCTTGTTTTGTCCAAAATAGTTGTTGATTATTCTTCTAATTGATTAAATCGACTAATCGTATGAGACCTGCAGTCCAATACCAGAAGATGTTTAGTTTACAATCATATAAATCCGCATATTTGAAAAGCTGGAAACCAGGGACCAGACATCGTCAAAATGTCATTTGACTAATCAATTATTCACCTAATCATTTTAGCTCTACTTTTGATTGACACCTGTCAAAAGACTCTGAAGCCATCGGCAGGATTTAGGTTTCTCTCCTGATGCTTTTGGTACGTAGGTGCAAAAGAAAAATGTAGTAGTTGAGGTCCAATTCTCATAAATAAAGCAAGCCTTTGGTACACCCTTTGGTGAATTCAGCAAATATGGTAATAGCTAATTAAAGTTACTATGATGAACTTTTAACTCGTTATGAAACTGTCTCAATTTATTACAATATATGACCTACATAAGCAAACAAGACCATCAGCGAGAAGATTGGTTATTTCTATATAGTTATTCTTAATCGGTGCCACTAGGTCCGATTCCGGCGAAATCAGATGAAATCAAACAGAAACTCCTTCAACTCAGACTCCAGCACCACCTTAGACCTACAGTCGGAGCTCCAGCGGGAGGTGGAGAGCTCCGCGCCTGGCAGTCCCTACTGGGAGCAAACAATGACACCACGTTGCTGGACGCCCAGGCCGTATTGCTGGGCCCGCTGGAGGGAAGGGAGGCACGGGAGAACCAGAACCAGGTCTGCACGGGGCACACTGTCAAACCCTGCTGCAGCAAAACAAGAGGTTTTCTAAAGGGACTCTGGTGCTCAAATCAACACAAAATGTTCCTCATAGTAGCTTTAATATATGAGTGTACATAATTAAGTGCCAATACAACATCCTCCATATACCCTTTCTCCCAGCTATGCCAGATCAGAGCCCAGCAACACCAATCTAAAGCCAGACAATGCAAGAGGGGATCCCTGAGGACGGAAAGGCGTGTCCTATTTTAAACTTGTCCAGCTAAACTCCCTCCAAGACAAAGATAACACATCAAATGCATGCCATATAACTGTTTACACATATCAATGCTGGCCCGCTGACTGTCAAAGAAAAGGAAACTTTCTCAGAATCTGTTGGCGCAGTAAACACAGATTCCACTATGGTTGTGTTTCAGAGCAGCAAAGATGGAGAGTCAAGTGCCCTCTAGTGCTATACTGAGCTCGATGAGTATACATGTAGTAACTCATGAAACAGAAGGATATATATAAACGCTGCTGTTGGATGAAAACTTTTCAGGAACTATTTTCACACCTGGAGTCATGAAGTAGACTAAGAACTTAAAGGGGACACATCATGAAAAACTCACTTTTTCAGTGGAGTGCCTACCAACCCACAAACTCCCCGTCCTATGTCACATGTAGGCTCATCAGAATATACCGCCAACAGCTTGAGAACTACCTTTGCAAAGGTGCACCATATTTTTCTCGCAAGCCAATCAGAGCAGACTGGACTTTTTCAGGAGGGGGGGCTTAAAGAGACAGGCGCTAAAACGGAGCGTTTCAGACAGAGGGTGAATACAGGTATATTCAGACAGACAGTATGAGAAAAAATTATTAGTTTTTTTAACATTAAAGCCTGTAAACATGTACTAGTAGAAACCTAGAATACAAGTATGAACCTGGAAATGAGCACGATATGTGCCCTTTAAAGGTGCAATGTGTGAGATCTGGTGACATCTAAATGGTAAGGGGGTAAGGTTGCAGATTGTAACCTACTTAAACTTCTCCTGTGTGCCAAGCGTGTGGGATAACTACGGTGGCCTAACGTGAAACGTGAACGGCCCTATCTGGAGTCAGTGTTTGGTTTGTTCGTTCTGGGCTACATAGAAACATGGCGGCTTTTACCGAGAAGAGGATCCAGGACATATGTAGACATAACGGATCATTCTAAGGTAACAACAATTCTTATTGTCAGGTGATTATACACTTAAGAAAACACACTTAAATAAAATAAATCAATATTATATTCCATTTCTGCCAATAGATACTCCTAAATGTTACACACTGTTCCTTTAAGGGGTTTAAAAACCTTCAAAAAAACAAAAATTATGATATTTTCCCACAACAGCAACACGTTACTTTCCTGCTGGTCCAGTGTGTATTTTTCTACATCCTAAATATATTCTTGTTATTTGTTTCTACTCAAGCTTTCCTACTGTATTTCTATGGGTGTTTCATCCCCTGGAGTCCCTGTCCTTGCTGTCCTTTTGACCCGTTTCAGTACCTCATCACTTTAACTGTTAATGTCTCGGCATCATAGACAACATGGCGTGCTAATAACAGATGAGCAACAACTCTCTCACGCTACAGATATGTAGAATGCGTCCTGACTTTTCCAGAGAAACCAGTGAGTCACCTTGGGGTTTTTAGGGTAACTCCTCTCAGCTCCCTGCACGCCTGGCCCAGTGAATTCTTTGGAACAACTGGACTCTGTACTGGTGCCAAGGTCACATACCGATCCCACACACTCACACTGACACACACATACACACATTGTCTCCTTTCTGGCCACTTCTCACCTCTGTGCTGCAGGGGGAAACATTATACAATCACTATCTCATGTCATTCAACAAATGAGCACGATCTGAGGAGCGCCATCTCGCCAGTCTTGCATCCCTCACCCCTCCCTGTCTTTCCCCCTCTCTCTCTAGTTCCCACCACTTTCTCTGCAACGCCTCATCAGCGATGCACTTGTGATATCATAAATCTCTGTATAAAGAGATACGTGTGTACATGCAAGTGTGTGTGTGTGTGTGTGTGTAAAGGGAGCCAGGACAGATGCCATTGAGCAGCTGTGTGCTCTTTTCCTCTCTGACTGACAGTCGGTGTAACTCTGCCCTCTCAAAAAGTCTCCGCTTGGTCCTAAAACCAGTCTCTGTGTATGAATCCTGAGTGTTAGACTTCTGCACAACAGCAAAATGAATAAAATGGCTAATTTATTTATCTATGTGATGACTGCGAGAATGGTGTGTGGTAACCCAACTCATTAAAGATTCTTAGATGTTCCACTACAGTATGTGGGACAGTAGCTACTCAGGTGACATGAAGGCAACTTGTGGGACAAACTGTTCCCAACGGGAGGGACACATAAGGTCAGCAGTGATGAGTGGGTCAATTCTGTGGGCATCCAAATGTGTTACATATCCAGGACCAAAAGGCACACGGACACAGTTAGTTAGTTAGTTAGTGACTAGCTGGTGAACATAGTGAGGAGTTTAGCAGCTAAAGCGTCACATATTTCTCTCAGGGGTTGGTGGAGACCAAAAACAGAGCTAAAAAGGAGAGTGAACATTGGACTTAATTCATCAGGTGGCCAGAAACACGACTCCAAATGTTGCTCCGTGTCTGCTGGATGTGAACATACCGTAGGTTATGTTTGCTGTATCAACTCTCCACGGTAATAATATGTCAATGTTGGGTTTAGAGCTTGCTCTTCTACCCCCAAGTAGCCAAAACTACAAGCCACATAATAGAAAAACACTTTTTAAAGTCAAATATGCAGCACTTTTACTTATTTCCCTACTGTTCAGACAGATTAAACATTAAGGTAAAGGCCCTGATCCAAATTACCAGATCTTTTGATACAGTCTTTTAATACAACCTGAGGGTTGGGACCCACAAGGGGGTCGCAAGATAATTTTTGGTGGTCGCCAGATATATAAAATAAATAAAATAACAGACTGGGGGATAGTTTTTACATTAAGGCGCCTGCACCAGTGATATAATTTGCCTCAGAATAGATTTTATTAAGTGTGTTTGCAAGAGTCAAAGCATGTGTGAACATGAGTTTCTGATTTCGAGCGGGTCAGGAGTGAAAAAGTCACAAAACGCATCAAAAATCCCCTAGTTAGCTGTTCAAACCATACAAACCGAAACAAAACTGGGGGGTTACAAGCACTAACCTGCTTTATTCTGGGGGTTGCGACTTGAAAAGGTTGATTTTAACACACAGACCAATGCTAAATAAAAACTAAATCTAAATGACTTATTTGATACTATTACAGTTTGTATTTTTAATAATGATCCATCGAGAAACACAAATGCTTCAAAGCTCAAACTGTTCAATTACATGGATATATTTTTTAAATAAAAATACTGAAACAGCACGTGATTTAATGGATGTGTCATCCATTAAATCACATGCTGTTTCAGTATTGGATGATTTTGATGCCATTGTTCTTGTTCTTTTAATTGGAAAGTTGAGCCACATGTAAATTCCCCCCAAAAATGAATGTATTCCTTCAAGATGCTCGCTTCGGGAGAGAAGAGGCAGGCAGAGAGGGTGAGAGGGATGAGGAAGAGAGGGCAGAAAGGGCTGATGGGAGTTTATTCGGGGGTTAGGAGCTGAGCAACAGGTGTATGTGAGTGTGTGTTGAGTGTTATGTCTGCGAGTGCTTTCCTCCGCCCAACACACAGACCTAATCCAACCCCACTGCTACAGGAACAGGTGAGTCAGCAGCCTTAACGGCGTTGATCAAATACATGCATGATGGGAAGAGCGGAGGGACCAAAGCAGAGGATCAGTTGTCCAAAAACAACTGTCGCCTTCGTCCAACTGTTACACACACACACACGGGACGTGCACACATGCCCTCTTAAAGGGTTTAATTAGCACTGATACAATGTGTGTGGGTGTGCACGTATGCCTCGATGGATTCAGTGAACAGGAACCGCTTCTTCCAATCCTTCAGAGAAGTTGAATAGTGTGAACATAACAACTTCCTCAACACACACACACACCTGTTCGTTGAAATTAGCTGCCTGCTGTGTGTAAAATTATCTGTGTAAATATAGCCACCGATTTCATGTTTATTTCTGCTTCAGGCACCGGGCAGACTTCACATGTGCACATGTGACAACACACACACACACATATTAGGTTGGCTTGCAATTTAGGAGATTTTGCTGATAACTTTGTAGAGTTATGATCAGGTATTTAAATGGACTGTTCAATCACATTAAACCTATCACTGTCATTTATTGTTGAATTTTCCATTTTAAAAACGTTTTATTAAATTTGTAATGTGATTTATAACTACATTAAAAAATGCTTTGAAAATGCTTTTTGCTAAATTTAAAAATTCAATTATTCAGACATATTTTATTTGTTTTTCCACTAAGTATATATGTTTATTTATTTTTTTAATAAGAAGATTATTGTAATTATTACGGCATTGGCAAGTGCATATTGTTATGCATGTCAGCCTTATATTTGTATGCATTGTTATTTTTAATACTTGCAGTGAAAGTTTATACTTGAACGTGATATCATTGAAAGAGGCGACTCCCCCTCCCCATCTCTGTGATTAAACACACACTCACTTTAGACCGGGCCTGCCAAATGCCATCTCCATGGCGATAACCCTTTCCCTGGATTGAGTGGCGGGTGGAATGCTCCCAGGGTTACCGTGCCAACAGCAGGAAACGCAGTTCACATCGCAGCTCTATTCTTTATTCCCAGTCTCACTTCCTCTCAAGAAGGACACACACACACACACACACACACGCACACACACACAAAGTTGCCTTGGGAACCTCCTCTCTAAACTGCGGAGAATGAGCCGAGTTCAAGTGCTGCCTCCGTGATAGATGAAGTGAATCAGTGCTCGACACGGTCTACCTCACATCCGAATCAGAGGAGGACAACATGGGAACAGTTAAAGACACAGCTGCTGTAGCTGTCTGAGAGGAGGAAGAGAGGCTGTCCACCTGTAATAAACATGTCACAAGCTCAAGCACCACAGCAGCCGACGGCCCTCTATGAAAACACTAAAACTGTCATCCGGTGACATTCTTATTTTTACATAACATGAACACACATAAAGATACTCTGACTGCCACCGCCAGTAGGTTTGAGTTGAACAGTCTGTTGCTAGTAGCAACAACTACGAGAACAATTCTGCAGCATCTTCTGTTTTCATCCAGCAACTTGTCAGATCTGTGACTAAGCAAATATTACACACTATAGTCAGTGACTCAGTAGCTATTACAGTATCTCTATTTATAAAAAAAACATTGTTGTGACTCATGGTTTAGTTTTTCTGCAACAATTTCTGAACAGTTATGTATAAGTATTGCTACACATCACCCTAAGTAAATGTTACTGTTGGAATAACTGTTGATATTATGCATTTTACTCGTTTTACTTTTACTTCTGTGCACTATATGTATGTAGTATGTATGTATTATTATTATTTATTTAGGCTGCATGCATTACTTCCAGTAATTGACACAGGAGTGTGGTTTCTCTTTATTTACCTGTCCACTTGGACCACGGGATTCAGACAAAGTGTGTGAGTTAGGCTCCAATATTTTCTACTTTCCTACTTTAGTTATTCCAGTTAATTTATTGCTTGTAATTCTTTTCATTTTAATAAACAGCATAAACGCGTCTGGACGTATGGATTCCTTTGAATGAGTCACAGTTAAAAGCCTAGTTGGCCTCTTAGCTGCTTTTGATTGATAGTAGTCACGACAATGTATTTATGTATTTTTACTAAATTAATTTCTGTGTCATACTTCATATGGGGACTTAAAGGAATAGTTCAACATTTTGGGAAATACTTTTTTACTATCTGGCAGGGAGTTGGATGAGGCTACAGCCAGCAGCCGTTAGATTTTTATACAACATTTAAATACCAGTAAATATAACACAATAGTAAAGTAAACATCATTTGAATTTTACTTTCTCAAACAATAACTACATAGAAAACACAAAACTATATCAAATTTTAATTGAGCATGAAAAACATTTCTACTGTTTATTGCGTTGCCATTTCTTTTTGCATATTTGCCAACAAAATATAACTGTGACAACCCGATATCAGCTGACAATATCAACCTGCCAGTCTCTACGCCACTCTCCCAGTTTGTCATACTGAATAACTGCATCTCACAAAGACATAAAAAAATAAATGTATTCTGAAATATTAATCCAATAGAGCTGCTTCAATAATCTCTGGATGAAAGGCCTCATCATGCTATGAAAAAACGCATAGATTTTTACTTCACTGCCTATATCTGCGAGGGTTGCCCACCAGAACAACTGCCCAGTGAACCACCTCCCTCTGCAGGAACAGCAGCCTGTCAACAAGTAATCTTTAATAACAACAAACTCCAGGCCTTCGTTGGCCAGCTTGGCTTTTCATATTTATACACATGGCTATCAGGGCAAGTTTTGCATTACCTTCCCATGGCTATCTTAAGATATAGAGTAAGTGAGCTAATCCTACATCAGCAATAGTGATGAACCTCAGCCTGGAGCTGCAGCGAGAGAGAGCTGTCACTGCTGTGCAGGAAGAGACTTCACACAGCCAATGGCAGAGCAGAGCAGCTCCTGTTTCCTGTCTTTTTCAGACGGAAGAGTAAAGATAGACAGGAATGTGAGGAGGGAGAAATGTGTCAGCATATAGAAGTAGCCGCTGCACAAGGCAGCCACATTTTGCTGCAGCCCTGCGATATTAATAACAAATGTTAGAGGGAGACGGTCAGATAGCACTGAAGAATGTGCAAGAAGAAACTGCACACAAGGAATGCTAAAAAGTATGTTGCATAAGTAATGATCCTATACCCTACAGACCATGCACCAAACACACCACCTTAACATACCTTTGCCCATGCACCGTGAGCAGGATTTTTCCAACAAACTACATAATTCAAACACACAAGCAGTGGTGGAAGGAGTATTCAGAAGTAAAAGTACTGCATTCAAAACCCTACTTAAGTAAAAGCATGCAAGTATTATCAGCAAAATGTACTTAAAGTACTGAAAATAAAAGTATTGATAGAGCAATGAAATGTTCCCCGTCAGTGTTTTTACTATTATATATGATGTTTCTGTATGTATATTAATTAATATTATATTCATTTATGTTGCATTTTAGTGCTGTAGGTGTTTTAACTCCTTTATGTACACTGTTATTTAGTTTATTCTACAGCAATGCATCATATTCTATAAGATCATCATATGTTTGTAGCTTCGCTGTCCTGTGAGAACCACATTATCTCGAAAAAGTCAACTTTTCATGGTGTCAGAAAAGCAGCCCTGCTTTTCCCAGCTGATTCAAGAGGGATTTTAAATAGTTTATTTAGCTTAGGAGAATTTTCTCAACACATAAAGAAACACTTCATCCTTCAGTTTATCACGAACCTTCAACATCAACACATCTGGAGATATGTGATTTCCACTGGACAGGAAGGGGATGAAAAACTGTAATCTGAAAAATTAATTAAAACTGTCAGATAAATTTAGAGAGGCAAAAAGTACAATATTTACCTCTGAGATGTAGTGGAGTAGAAGTATAAAGTAGCAGAAATTGAAATACTCAAGTATAAATACCTTGAATTTGTACTTAAGTACAGTACTTGTAAATGTACATTCCATCACTGCATACAACATAAAACAATAGCCTCTAGAAACACTTGTCTTTGACCCAGAATAGTGCTGTACCTTGCACCACCCTTTCCTCCCAACAGTTACTTCATGATAATGTCACAATAATGGCAGATTGTGTTATTGTTTCAACACAGGACAGGTTTTTCATGTCTCTACTTCGCTAAAAATAAGAAGTTAAAAGCATTGAAAGTAGCTTGAGAAATAGAAGAACATGTGAAAACTGTCTTTGGGAAATAAACTAGTGTTAGTTCACAGATCAGCCTGTAGATGGAGCTATAGATCCTCTTCATATCAATAAACAGAAGTGAGGTTGGCCTGCAAGCTGACGGTACCCTGTGGTACAGTAGGGTCTGAGCGTCGCTAGAGGGTAGCAGCTCTCTGCTTGTTACCATGTCTAATCTGTCCAACACTCCAGCCTCACAGTTGAGCCTGGATCTGACAGGAGACGCTGGTTTCTGCTTGTCTTTGATCCGCTCGGCTTCAGCTCCCTCATCTCGTCTTATTCAAGGCCAAAATTCCTGCTATCACCTTGGCTGACAGAGTGAGAGGTTTGAATGATGAAAACCATATGCTTATGGATCACCTAGTGGGAACCACAGCTTCAAATACCATTCTTAACCCTCCCCACAGACCCCAGAGGTTTACTTTTTTTTGTCATATCTCACAGGTGCTGCATTCTAGCATTGCAACTTTTCATGACTCTGTCAAGCAATTTGCTCCTAATGACTTGACACCAGTCAAACGCACCTAATTGCAGCCTATGCAGCATTAATAGCTAAAATAGAATAGATGGCTAAAATGTTTGCATGGGTCCTAATTTAAAGTATGACACACTATCAGGGGTGTAGGGGCATGCGGCCAGTCATTTTGAAGGAGACAGACACAGATTTCCTCATGTGCTCTATCTATTTTTGTTTTACACAATATTCAAATTAACTGTAACTTTCCTAAAATAATGATTAATTATATTAATTACGTAACTAATAGAGTGCTACAGGAATGAGTCCTAAAACCCGGAAATGAGTTAGCATTTTATCACTTTGTTTATAGTTTGGAAGCCAATGTTTTTTTTAAATGGGTTTTTAGTTAGATGCCTGAAATAAGGTCTGTGTTTAACACAAGCTGAAGAGATTTTAACGTTTTGTTCTACGACATAAAATATGTCAGTAAATATCCCACTCGTGAATTTTGAAGCTATTATGTTTCTTGAAAAAGGCGGTTGCTAACAAGTGGCTAAATGAGACTACTAAACGTCAACCCATCACACCGACTCGTCTGCCTTCACAGCCTCGTTGTGTGTACTCACGCTCATGCGACCGTGGCATAGTTTATTTAGCCTAACGTTAGCTTTTTACTTTTGGCGATTGCATTCACACTTCAACAATCATAAAAGTGGTGTTCATTTGTGGAGATTATCTTGCTGAACAAAACGTGTAAGTATAATAAACGTGTGTTTGCCACAGAGTTTATTTTCTGCAATAATCCAAAACCCAATGGAAAAATCCCATTGGCTTTCTGACGAGGGAACCAGAGCGATGCTAACTTCCTAGTTGGCCTACAAAAATACGTCATCCCTGCAGCTCTCTATTATATTATCTGTATAAAACAGATGTTCTATAAAGTTTAGAGAAGAAATAAGTTAACATTTTGATATGATGGTTGTTTCCTACAGTAGTTTATTGTTGGGGACCCCAGTCGGTAGTCCTTGTATGTTAAACAGGTTGGTACGATGACGGATATACAAACACCTTTAACAAAAGTGTTTTTAAAAAGTGCAGATTTGTCATTAGTGACACTCTACAAGAGGTTGTACTTGTTCTAGAAAACCTTTTTTGTGCATTACAGTACAATTTAGAACACAGGCAGACCCTTGGCCCAGTTTGGGTGGAGCTGGGTGAAGGGTGAGTTCAAAGGGAGAGGTTAAACAGGGAGGGAAATGGGTGGGTGGGGGGGCAGGTGACACCCAAGCCTCCACCGAGTCATAATGTTCTGGAACACTGGCAAACTATTTCACATGGAAACAGACACGTACACAAAGCCGGCCACACCCACATCAACACAGTCAGTATTCAAAAATAAACCTAAAACACATCCAGTCTCCATCTGATCTCCCCTGGTGCCACGATTCTGCGGGGGAGCCCCCTCCGCCGGCCAATCCGATTGCACAACTGATATTCTGGGGAAGGGGAGTCCCATCAGCGAGCCTAACATGTTGTGGTGGTTTCCATGGCGACACAGAGGGAGGCCCAAAGACTTACGCAGCGATGCCTCCCACTGAGCTAAAAACATTTCAGATGAAAAAAGTAACTTGTATTAAAAAAAAAAAAGGTCAGGCTTGCATATGTGTGTGTGTGTGTGTGTGTGCGTGTGTGTGTATGTGTGTGTGCATATGAGCATCTGTGCAAGTGTGCACTGGGGACAGCAGTTGGAATGTATCCCAGCCTGCACTGGGAGTGGTTAATCATGATGTCACTTGCTTAAAAGTGCTATGTGTGTGCGAATATCTCCCAGCCAAGTAAAGTTAATGAACTCCACCGTTTCTGAGTGTGTGTGTGTGTGTGTGTGTGTGTGTGTGTGTGTGTGTGTGTGTGTGTGTGTGTGTGTGCGCATCAAAGGGCTGGGTGGTGAATATTTCATTGTCCAGGCTAACCTTGAGTAGAAGGAACTGTATTGGAAAAGTCTTCGCACACATAGCAACACAGGCCCCCGTCTGGTCGTGCATTGTGTGTGTGTGTGTGTAAATGAATGCATTCATCTGTGTGCTTGTGCACCTTGAAACAGGCGTCTTTCTTCGCTTGGCCAAGGTTCCCACTGTGACCTTATTTCCTGTGGAAGCAGCCGAGGAATGATGTCATCCTCGGCCGACCCAAAGTCAACAACTGTACGCTGCTAACCCCCCCACACTAACTCCATCCCCTCCCCCAGCACCACGAGTCTCTTTCTCATCTCCACTCTTTTTCTACGTCTGTTCCTCTTCTTCTGTGACTCCCTATGAATTCCTCTTTTCTCTATAAGTCAACTTCTCAAATGAAAAACTTCTCCCTCCCGCTGGTCTCACACATTCATTCATTCATTCCTGTCTTCCTGTTATTTCCTTTCTATCTCCACACTTTTCTTTATCGCTCCTGCTATTCTTATTTAAAGCCTGCCTGTGCCAAAAAATAGCAGCTTTCTTTCTGTCTAAAAAGGTCAACAATTCCTTTTCTCAGCTGGCTAAAAAATATGGGCGAGAAAAGTAAAAAAAAGAGGAACACTCATCTCTCCGTCAGCTACGAGCTGATTTATCTCCTCAACACTTTAATGAAGGCTGTGACTCACAGAGGAGGACTGGTGAACTGTTATTTTCAGATGACAAACTAAAAACTGTATGGCCATGAAATACAGGTTTCTCAATAAACTAATTCCACTTTTGTTAAGTAAACTGTAAACCTTCTCTGACCGTGCAGCTTAAACAGCACAGGTTCAGATTTTCTATTTAACCTTGTGTGTCTCTTGTGTGTAATCGCACATGTGAGTTTTTATGGAGCTCAACAGGACTTGAGCAAAGTAAGAGTGTTGCAGTCTTACTAGGAGATTTTAACCGTGTTTCTATTTAATTTTTTTAAAGGTCCCATATTATGCTCATTTTCAGGTTCATACTTGTATTTTGTGTTTCTGCTAGAACATGTTTACATGCTTTGATGTTCAAAAAAATGGCTCGTTTTAAGGCACAGTTTCTGAATACAGGCTGCGTGTATTTTTCCATGTTTTGAGCGTTTCAATACTTTCACAGCATTTATACAGCACTTAAACCTACTTTATAATTAAAACAACATTACAACGTGGGACCCTTAAGCAAATTTTGGCAGGTTTCCATCAACTGGTTTGAAGTGAATTGAATCAGTGACAGCGTAGTTAGGTCAGAAGTTGGCGCTACAGGGTAAGCATGTCTGTAATCCACTAGTAAACACAAGTTGTCTTGGCCATCTAACCGTCTACGAGAGAACAATGGAGAGAGTTCTTCAGCAATTTGTTTCAATTGGGAAAGTTTTAATTGTTATTTCATGTCAGCTAGTATTGGCCATGTTTCATGATGTCCGGACACAAGGACAAGCAAAAAAATATGTGAATGGAAACACGGCTAGTATGTCGCTTAGTTTTTTGACAAAAAAGTCCATTTACTCACACAGTGTGTTGTTGCATCGCTGCTACAAACAAAAATTAATTCCACTGAAAGACAGCACTGAGTTTGGCAATGGACTTCTTAGCAGCTACAACCAAAAAATATACATTTTATTTATTTTAATATACCATTTTCTCACCAATTTCCTTTCCAGAACGCCCTAACCCGGGCCGTAACCGACCAGCACTATTCTAGCCTAGCAACATGTCCACAGCAGTTGGCAAAAACGCTCAAATCAGCGGCGAGTTAATTAAGCCATCAGAATGGCAGCTCCGGATACAGCCAAGAGTCTACGTGTGTCTGTAAATCATGTCGACGTTGGCTGTCCTGGAACAACCCCCACTGAAATAAAAACATACAGGTCAGATTTAGGCGAAGGGGAAATGTGATCTCATATCTTGTCTTATATTTGCCAAAAACAGAGAGAGAAGGGAAGAGAAAAGACAGACCAACTGCTACCGGGAGGCCATTGACCTCAAGTAGCACTAACAGATTTAGTCGACTGCTCTACTCTCAGCATCACCGCTGCCACGTCTCCCCACTCCGGGTCTGACTGTTGTGGCCTCGTCTCTGATTTATATCAGCTGGCTTCCTTGTATCCATGGAGATTAATGGGTCGGCTCTGACAGGTGCAGAAAGCCCTGTATTAGTCTGTCAGCAGCAGAATCAACAATAAACACACAGATGAGGATGGTACTGCCAGAGGCCGGTGTCATCCCCGAGGGCTTAGCAGAGCTTCCTATCAAAGCCATGACAATGCCAAGGGAAACTTCAAATCTCCAAGGTGGAGTGTGTAAAGTGGTTGTGCATGAGAGTGCAAGGGCATTGTCACATTTGGTGTGTGTGTGTGTGTGTGTGAGGGTGAGGGGGGGCCTTGTTTATAGTTTGATTGGCAGTTTAATGTGCAACCGAGGCAGGAGGCGGGGTTGGCTCTGAGGAATATTAGCATAATTCCCAGAGTGCCAGAGTCAGTATTGGGTGTCGGAGAGCTATTCCCAAACTCAGCTGTGACCCACAGTAGCTGGGTCAACTTACAATCAGGCCAACTCACACACACACACACACACACACACACACACACACACACACGGTCACATTCATTCAAATGGGATTCTTATGGATACACCTGTATGCACATATGAACACGTGTGAATGCACACACGTATCTGAACATCTGGGCATGTAAGAAAGCCTGGATGCACACACACACATACACACACAAACAAACACCATCACACACACACACATATGCACGCCATCACACACACCCACACACACACACATGCAGGTCCATTTACACTGTGGCGACAGTGAGTCTGTTAGCGGGATGCCATAGTACAGAGGGGTGGACAGATTTAGGTCTCCCTCACACCTAGCTCTGCCAGGGGGGGGCAGAAGGGGGGGTTGGAGGGTAACGATACCGTTAACACTCGGTGTGCCAACAAATGCCCCCCCACCCTCCACTCCACACCCTACCCCACCTCGCCCCGCCCTCCTCCCCCACCCCCCTCCTGCTGTGCTCCAATCAGCACCTCTCATTGGGTTGCTCTGCCCTCCACACAGCAACAACTGTTATTCAGCGCTCCCAAAATAACACAGCGGCCAATCACAGGGCGGGAAGAGAAGCGGTGGTCAACGTAGACTGACTCCAGGTGAAAGAAGGACACCATTAAGAAGAGGGGAAAAGGCACACAGGAAAGAGAGGAACAAAAGTGGAAGAGACAGAATGAAAAGATGGCGAGAGATTACAAGAAATGTGGAGGCAGAGAGGAAGAAGGGATGGATAGGCAGACAGAGGACGGAGGAGGAATAAGATCGTGTAATGATGTGTTCGGTTGCTGGCTGTTCTGTTCTGACTGTGGCAGCTACCATGGTAACCTCATAAATAGGTGCCCTACATATCTGCAGGGCATAAGGTTACACAGCTCAGTAAATAAACACACACTTACAGCAGACTGGTGAGGAGAAGGAGGGATGAGGGGAGAGCAAAGACATTTGTAAAGAAAGGAGAAAAAAACAGGAAGTGAGGCAGCCGGTGTTAATAATGTGTGTTTGTCTGTCATAGATAATTACCTAAATCCACAATGTGCTGCTGAACGCCCACATCAGAGACAAGCTGAGGTAACCCCCCCTTCTATGTTTATTCACGGCAGTGTCACACACACATATAAACACACGCTCCACTTGCCTCGCTCTCTCTCGGTAGCGCAACCCTAAATTACCTTAAATATTCCCCAGGGTGGAAAGGAGAGCCAGCGCACACACACACACACACACATGCCTGCCCACACATACTCACATATACACATTCACGTTACAAAACACAAGTTAGAAACCAGGAAAAGTCAACAAAGAGCCACTCCTAACACAATGAGCTGTTCTGTTCCACCAGCCTTTTTTATTCGAGCCCAGATAGGGAAACTGTATCAGCGTGTTCATCGTGGCTAATGAATACTATTCATCACGGCCCATCAATTACAGTGGCATCAACCCCGTTGTGTCACAGCGATAAAATCCTCGCCTGGGCGTTTAATACGACATGTACTGAAAGCAATAGAGGCTTTCTTTCTTTTAAATAGTCTATTCGCAGTTTAATGCTGTCAATCACTGTTTCTGGGCTCCTGTATGACCGTCACTTAGTGCCTGTCTATCGGCTTTGGACACCATGGCAACAGAAAACATCTAAAATACATATTTAGATGATGTTGCTATGTATTATGATCCATCATCAGTTTAATCAATTTTTGACATAATATAATAGGGTTGTCAATCGATTAAAATAGTTAATCATGATTAATTGCAAAGTAATCGCTCATTTTTTTATCTGTTCAAAATGTACCTTAAAAGGGAGATTTGTCAAGTATTTAATATTCCTACCAACATGGGAGTGTGCAAATATGCTTGCTTTATGCAAATGTATGTATATATTTATTATTGGAAATCAATTAAAAACACAAAACAATGACAAATATTGTCCAGAAACCCTCACAGGTACTGCATTTAGCATAAAAAAATGCTCAAATCATAACTTGGCAAACTCAAACCCAACAGACAACAACAGCTGTCAGTGTGTCAGTGTGCTGACTTGACTAAGACTTGCCTAAAACTGCATGTGATAATCATAAAGTGGTCATGTTTGTAAAGGTGGGTATCCACAGAACCCATTCTCATTCACATATGTTGAAGTCATAGTTCAAAGGATCCCTCTGAAAATGTCTGTGCCAGTTTGTTATTTAGCCTCCTTCCCAACAAGCTAGTATGACATTATCACGTTAACTTTGCCAGCCCTAAATATTAAACATATTTACTATGTGCAACTACAGTGAATGTGAATAAAACCAAACCTGCACAGAATGCAAATATCCTCCAAGGGAGTTGAATAAAGATAATCCACTCTAACTGAGACACTGATTTGCAATAGATTTGTATGGCTCCATACTCCAAATACAAGAAGTGACATTGTCTTCCACAAAGCAACGAGCTAGTGTTTAAGCCAGAGAAAGTTGGACTCAGTAATGACTGATTTTGTTTTTCACCAGACACAAAGAATGATAATTCAGGTCTGAGATGTGCAGTTTGCTGACATGACATGATTTAAACCCCAGAAATTCCTATTCCTCCATTTCCTGGAGGAGTTTTAAATAACTGAATGTGCACGCTAAAATCTCACATGGTGTGTTGATACAGCTGTAACAGTGTGAAACTGTAATGTCTGGTTGTCCATTAGCTTGTGCATTTGTCAGCAGTTTTAATTTGAAAGTGCGTCTTTGACTTACCCTGATCACCTCTGGAGTCTGCTGGATGAGGAGTGTTGAGCCAGTGTCTCTCACAGCAGCAGGGTCGCCGACGGCAACGGCAGCATCTCTTGCAGCGACCACAGTTGGTATGGCAACAGGGGCCGGCGCTTCAGGCGCAGCCACAGGTGTGGGATCAGCTGAATGTGTGGAGGAATGCAAGCTCGCAGGTGCAGGCGTTACAGGGACAGGGATGAATGTTGGATCAGTCCCGCCTGTGGAGGCTTCTGTAACTTTATCTGTAGCCTCAGTTGTAGGCTCAGGTATGGGTGTAGGCAGAGGTTTGGGGGCAGCTTCAGGTGTAACATTGCACACAGCTTCAGATACTGCAGGTACAGGTGTCGGTGCAGGTAAAACCGCAGGTGTATTTGCCAGGGAGTGTTTTGGCGGTATAGCTGGGATCTGTGTGTGCATGGACGGAGCAGTGGGAGCAGCTGGTGGGCTTGCTATGCTTTCCAGAGGGGTATCAGCCCTGCCAGTGCCAGTGGTGGCCAGTGTATCCTGCAGGAGCCTCATCACCTCCCGCTCTTTTCCACATTTCCTCTCAGCACTCCCTGTGCTCCCCGCCCCAGAATCCACCAGCTCCTGGGCAAAACTCTCAATGCTCTCCAGGATCCTCAGCAGCAGTGCCCCATCCTCCTCCTCTCCAACCACAGTGTCACTATTCTCTCCCCGGGGGGGAGTGAGACTCCTGGACGAAGGGCCATTCATGGCTAGATGGTTGGCTGGCTTCTGGACTTGGAACTGGGCCATTTTAGGCTGAGTAAAGGCCTCACTGGAAGTGACTCCTTCCCTCTTCCTGGTTTTGGCAGGAAGTGGAGGCTCTGTGTTTCTGGGGTGGCTCATACTCTGAGACAGATTCTCCAAGTCCATCAGCAGCTTGTCAATGTCATCATTCCTGTGTGAGACTGCTTTGGGTGCTGAGACTGTTAGTGAGGCAGAGGAAGGCCACGCGGGGCTATAGCCGGTGCTCGCCGGCAAAGCATTTGAAGAGTTATGGAGCGTGTGTGGATGGGACAGGTGCATGTGTTGACCCAATGTTATCCCATTTTTGTTCTGGGTAGCATTCACCCCTCTGGTTGGAGTGTGTGAGATTTGTTCCGGTGTCTTTCCCACATCTGCTTCCTCCTCCTCGATATAAAGAGCCTCCATGGGGGATGCTGGAGGAGTGTGTGCGTACGGTGGGGTCGGGGAGGTGCGAAGAGGGGAAGGGGAGTGTGTTGGAGAGGAGCCGGATAGAGAGCATGTGACAGATGGGGGAGAGAGTGTGTGTTGCGTGATAGAAGAAGGATGCGGTAGTCCATTGGTTAGTGGAGTGGCTCTGGACGGGGAACTTTGGATTGGTTTTGTATGGATGGAGTCTGCTTTCAAAGAGGATGAGGAGGAGGGAGTAGACGATGCAGAATGAGGAACAGTCTTTGGGAGGGGAGGTGACAGCACCACGTCCTCATAGCGAGGAGGTTGCTCGTTGCCAAATATTGGAGAGTACGGCCCCTGCTGGATGGAGTGAAGAGTGCTGACCAGCTCGGCCAGATCGCTGTGTCCGCTTCCAGGTGCGCCCTGACCCCCCTGCCCGCTGCCTCCCAAACTTCCGATTCCCTCCAGCTCCAGAGGTAATCTCTTCAAATAGGAGCTGAGTCGGGTCATCACGGCCCGATACACGCTGTCAGGACTGGCTCCTCCATCCTCTGGCCCTCCACCAGCTTTGTGTCTGATGCACTGCTTGATGATGTCGGTGCATTTCTTTAAGTCTTCGGAGCATTTGAGCAGGATGTCAAGGCAGGCGCGGATGTCCTCCCCGCCCGATCCCGCCTCCGCTCGTGTCTTCTCCAGGAGACGGGCGATCAGGTTCTCCTCCCCCAGGGTGTTGCGGTACAGGGAAGCCACTGTGTTCAGACTTTGGTCCAAAGACCCCATACTCGATAGGCTGCCTGTCGATCCACCACCCACTTTGGTTATGGCTGACAAGATGGCTGTGCTTCCCTTTAGCTTTGTCTCCTCCAGGCTTGCTACCTTCCCTGGCACAAATGGCGGCAGGTTCTCATCATTAGGCGTGCCCGTGCCATTTGTCATGCCATTAGTAGTTCCGTTTGTGGTGATGTTGGAGGTGAAGTGGCCGTAGATGATCTCCAGGTCAGTGGAGCGGCGGCTGAGAGAGTCGGGACGGACCTTACGACCTTTCCGGAAGGTGACGTGGCTGGAGGAAGAGAGGCGGAGCTTGTCAAAGGAAAACTCTTTGAGTTTACCACTGGCCAGATTGATGGCCTCTTCTGTGATGTCCTTCAGACTGCCAGAGGCGCTCAGGTTCCCAGTCGATCCACTGGCAGTGGGGGCCTTTTTACCACGCCATGTGGGGCTGTCCTCCCCTATAGACAAATTGCCACTGCTGTCCGCCCTCTCTATACCACCATTATAGCTAGTATCCATAGTAACAGTCATTTTACCATGGTTGGGAAGCTGTTGAGTGATCATGTGATGGGAGTGTATGAGCGAGCTGTTTGGGTCAGTGTATGCAGCGTCGGGTGCAACAAGCAGCTCGGAGCATTGGCCGCGGTGTGCGACGGTACAGTCTAATCCCTGGGACAGCGCCCCACACGGCCCCGAGCAGTAGTGCACGGCATGGGAGTGAGTGCGCCGGTCCACTACCACACTGTTGTAGCAGCTCACACTGCTCACCACGACACGATAGGCTGCTGCCATGGCGACTGATGTCCCTCAGGGCATAGGACGGTCAAAAAAATATCAAAGTGTAAAAACAATATAGCTTTAACAAAAAAATGGATGGATTATGTCAATACCGTATTATAAACAAAAAACACCTGAAAAAAAATGTCTAAAACAACGACTTCCAAATTCGATATCCTTTCATGATTGCACCCGAAACAGATTTAAAAGGGTTCCACGTTCTTGCAGGGAAATAAAGAAGGAAGAATTCCTTGTCTGAGAGCTCTGGGCCTCTTAATAACAGCTGTGAGGTTCCTCCTCTCTCCACAGGCACCCTCTCCGTTTCCTCTCTAGCAGCAGCTCATTAGCCACTAATGACAGCTGTGGAGGATGGCGACAGCGGAAGATCCAGCTGGGGTATCACCCATCCCTCCGAAGAAGCAGCCCCAGGGGCCTAATCCGAGGCCAGCGAGGTCTTAACATCGCCCCAGCCGAGGCTCGTTCCCCGAGGCAACGAAACGTAGGGAGAACCCCCTTATCTCACTCCGTGGTTCGCGAAGTCCTGACGGAGCCGAGGAACCGTTCGCTGACTCCAACGCAGCTGCAGAATAGCAGGGGGACCGACCTCAGATGGCCGACTGCCTCTTTCTCTCTGGATCTCAGTCAGTCGCGTACTCACTCTCGCCCCTTCCGTCTCCCGCTGTCAGCCATGTGTCAGAGGGAGTGTGTGTTTCTGACAGGAGGACGCCACCTGCGAGTCAGCAGAGAAGGGAGAG